>PVJS01011355.1:0-45929 GCA_004027185.1 Glis glis | reverse complement strand
CTCTCTCTCTCTCTCTCTCTCTCTCTCTCTCTTTCTCTCTCTATTTAGTGAGGCCCTCCGCAACTTCGTGAGACCTGGTTTCAAAATAAAGTATAAAAAATAGGGCCGGGGGTGTATCACGGAGGTAGAACGCCCCTGGGTTCAATCCCCGGTTCCGCAAAAAAAAAAAAAAAAAGAAATGGGACCTAGTGAGGGTGCGCCCTTAAAGAGTGTCTTGGAGCCTCAGCCCCTTCTCCCTCTCTTTTACTTCCCTGCCTTCATGAGGTGAGTGGCTTTGTTACACCACATGTTCCCACCACGATGTTCTGCTTCACCACAGGGCCCAAAATAGTGGACCAAACCAACCATGAACTGAAATCATGAACCCAAATAAACCTTTTTCCTCTTGATTATCCCAGGTGTTCAGTCACAGGGGCAGAAAGCCAACTGAACCCTATTCTATTGCAACTAGAGAGGCAGAGGGAAGCCTTCTCTTCACCCTCTGAAGGTCTACTGGAATAAACGATCAAAGAGACATTAATTGGAGAAAACACACAGATGGAGGCAATCCCATTGTGTGACTACCCACCAGCCAAACATGATTTAGAATCTTATATGCCACCTTTCCCTGAGGAAAGGGGAGAATAAGAAATGTAGATAATTCATAAAGGAATAATAAATGATTTTAGGGGACTTCAATGGGGCATGAAGAAACATACAATGGCCTGGATCAAAGTCTATTGAGCCCAGTGGACAGACAACAGACTGTAAATGATTCTCCCTGTAATATTTATCAGACCAAAATTAAAGACAATGGCATATGACAAAAGTCTCTCCAGATGTGTTGGCAGAGTTCAATCTTCCTGCCAATATGAATTTGCTTAATTAAAACTCAGGGAAGGGGCCAGAGGAAACTTTCCTTGTCCGGTCTAGAATTTTGGGGTTTTTTTTTTTTTTGGTATTGGGAATTGAAGCCAGGGATGTTCTACCTCCAAGATACACCACAACCCTTTTTATTTTCAATTTTGAAACAGTCTTGATAAGTTGCTGAGATGGGCCTCAAACCTGAGATCCTCCTGTTTCAACTTCCCAAGTACTGGGATTATAGGAGTGTGCCACCACACCTGGCGGGTGGGTCTAGACTTTAAGCAGACAAGGATTTATCAGATAAAAGCCTCTTCCAGTATCTGCTTCTCTCTAAATTCCTTAACTTAAAATAATCAGTATACCAGAGTGCCATAATTTGAAGTGAAAATCCTTGGACTCCTTTATCGTCATCAGAGAATTTGTCTCTGTTCTCTGGGTTGGGCACTCAGTTACCACAGGGAGGTAAAAATGAACAATACTAGTGCACTTCACTGTTATTCTCTGGGGATGTAATCTAGACATCTTTTTTTTCTAATTTTATGTATTTATTTTTATTCCCCAGAGTGATTACAATGTGCAGTCAAATATAAGAATCAGTCTCCAGTTCCCTTTATACTCAAATATAAGAATCAGTCTCCAGTTCCCAAATACTCAATTTCAGGCCCCACCCCAAACTGAATCTGACAAAAGGAATCGAAACTGAGATCCCCAGGTGATTCATGTGCACACTAAATTTTGAGAAGCAAATTTTTAAAATGAAATTACACAAGTTCCATCATTATAAATTCTGATTTAACAGAGCCTAGTCACTGAGTTGTTTTTTGTTTGTTTGTTTAATTTTTTAGGGTTGCAGAAAAGTTTGAGAGCTACTGTTTTAGGCTACTTTGTGGAACCGCAGATTCTTTGAATTTAAGAAATCAACTATCAGAGCTAGGTATGGTGGTGCACACCTATAACCCCATTTCTTGGAAGGCTGAGACAGGAGGATCACAGGTTCAAAGCCAGCATTAGCAACTTAGTGAAGCCCTCAGTAACTTGATGAGACCCTGTTTCAAAATTAAAAAGGAAATAGGGCTGCGAGTATAGTTCAGAGGTAGAATGCCCCCACATTTAATGCCTAATACCACACAAAAAAGAAAAAAAATTAACATTCAGAATAGGATGATAAGCTATTTGTGACCTAGCAGGGTAGAACACGGTGGTCAGTCATCTCATCTTAGGGCATCTCTGCCTATTTTCAAGTTGAGTGGATTATCATACATGTGAAATGACTGCTCTAGAAAGTATTCCCAATCTATCCCTTCTAAAATATGTCATGTCACTGGAAAATCTTCCATTGGCATATTGATGTTTTTCTTTCTAGAAAATACAAAATTTCTTCTTTTTCCAAAATGCAAATCTTCCTATGAAGAAGGTAAATATCCTCATCACTGAGACATAAGGATGCTCATTTTCTGATTCATTGGCATAGTTTCTCTGCACATGTGGTTCTTGGAATTGAGTGAAACTACATTAAAATAAATCTCCAGGTCGAGAAGAAGAAATGGCAACTACTCAGCTAATGAAAGGGAGCTGGAATCTGTGAAGGCCAGGCCCCTTGGCATTCTTCCTTTGAGAACTAGTGGGGTAGGGCTTCAGGGTCCTTAGAACAATAACATTCAAGTTCTAAGGGATGCCTGCAATGGACAGTAGAGAGCAAAGGGCTGACCTGAGGAAATCTGGGTTTGGGGTATAAGAAAATAAAAATGGATGAGAAACCTGGCAGGCTTTTGGAATGGAGTCTGGACTGTAGGAGCAAATTAATTAAATAAATAAATGAAAGGAGTAGCGATATTCCAAACCAAGACCGTGAAGAAACAGAAAGAGAAGAAGATGGCAAAAAATAAACAGCAATACAATCAAATTGAGAAAGCATGAGTAGGGGATCAGAAGAAATAATATAAATAAAAGTAAAATTCACATTGGCTCAAAAAACATAAATATGTATATAAAAATGTGTAGAAGAAAAAATGGAGGGAAATTAATGAAGGAAACACTTTCATTGACATTATATACATATGTGAGAACACTAATGCCTATCTTAATATCATGTATTGGGAATGGGAGGGAGCGGAGAGATAGCCAGGGGAAGCTCACCAAGTGTTGCCTGCATGTATGTCTCTATCACTCTGAACTGTATTATGTTGTGAGACTACAATGCACCAATAAAAGATTTAAAAAGTTCATATTTTCCTTGGTGTTTTTTCTCCATGTCACTTCCACATTTATTCAATCACTGTGTGATCCATTGAACTTTTTCCCTACAAGCTTTCAATTTCTCCCATTGACATACAACCTTCCTAAGTTGAATCAAGAAGATATAGAAAATTTAAGTCATCCAATAGCAATCAAATAAATTGAAGCATCAATAAAGAGCCTACCATCAAAGAAAATCCCAGGTTCAGATGGTTTCCCAGGTGAATATTATAAAACCTTTATAGAAGAATTAATCCCAATTCTCCTCTATCTATTCCATGAAATAGAAAGAAACAGAACTCTCCCAAATACATTCTATGAAGCCAACATCACATTAATACCAAAACCAAATAAAGACAGCTCAAGAAAAGAAAACTACAGGCCTATATCGTTTATGAAGTTCGACACAAAACTTTTAAACAAAATACTAGCAACGCGCATTCAAAACGACTTCAAGAAAATTTTACACCATGATCCAGTTGGATTCATCCCAGGGATGCAAGGCTGGTTCAACATACAAAAAGCAATACATGTAATCCACCACATAAACAGAACTAAAGACAAAAATCACATGATCATTTCAATAGATGCTGAAAAAGCATTTGACAAAATCCAACACCCATTCATGATAAAAACACTGCAGAGAATCAGAATAGAAAGAACATACCTCAACATCATAAAGGCAATATACAATAGGCCCACAGCCAACATCATGTTGAATGGGGAAAAACTATGAGAGTTCTTCTTAAAAACAGTAACAAGACAAGGATGTCCATTGTCACCATTCCTTTTCAATATAGTACTAGAGACTCTAGCCAGAGCAATAAGGCAAGAGAAGGAAATCAAAGGAGTGCAAATAGGAAAAGAACTGAAACTATCTCTATTTGCAGATGGCATGATATTATACTTAGAAGACTCAACAAACTCCACCAAAAGGCTTATAGAACTGATCAACAAATTCAGCAAAGTGTCTGGATACAAAATCAATCTTAAAATATCAGAAGCTTTTCTATATGCCAACCATAAATCCACTGAAAAAGAAATCCAGAAAACATTTCCACTCATGATATCCCCCAAAAATATAAAATACTTAGGAATAAACATAACCAAGGATTTAAAAGACATCTACAAGGAAAATTATGAAACATTGAAAAAAATTGAAGAAGAACTTAGAAGATGGAAAGACCTCCCATGCTCTTGGATAGGCAGAATAAATATCATCAAAATGGCCATTCTTCCAAAAGTATTCTACGGGTTCAGTGCAATACTCATTAAATTACCAAGGCCATTCTTCACAAACATAGAAAAATCAGTCCTTAAATTCATTTGGAACAACAAAAAAACCAGAATAGCCAAAGTAGTTCTCAGCAACAAGAACCATGCAGGAAGCATAATAATACATGACTTCAAACTATACTACAGAGCCATAGTAATTGAACCAGCATGGTATTGACACAAAAGTAGACACATAGACCAATGGAGCAGAATAGAAGACTCAGAAATAAATCTGCACACTTACAGCCAATTGATTTTTGATAAAGGAGCCAAAAACATACACTGGAAAAAAGATAGCCTCTTCAACAAATGGAGTTGGAAAAACTGATTAACTACATGCAGAAATTGGAAATAAACCCCACTTTCTCACCCTGAACAAGAGTCAATTCAAGATGGATCAAAGACCTAGAAATTAGACCAGAGACCTTGCAGCTACTTGAAGAGGGCATAAGTCTAACTCTTCAACACATAGGCACAGGCAAAAACTTCCTCAATAATACCCCAAAGGCAAGAGAAATGAAAAAGAGGATCAATACATGAGATTGCATTAAACTGAAGAGCTTCTGCACAGCAAAGGAAACTATCAAGAGCCTCAACCAAGAGCTGAGAGAATGGGAGAAGATTTTTGCCAGCTACTCCTCTGATAAAGGACTAATAAGTAGAATATACAGAGAACTCAAGAAACTCACCTCACAACCCAACCAAAAAATGGGCAAGTGAACTAAATAGGCACTTCAGAAAAGAAGAACTACAAATGGCCAATAAATGTATGAATAAATGTTCAACATCATTAGCAATCATAGAGATGCAAATCAAAACTACCCTGAGATTCCACCTAACCCCAATTAGAATGTCAATCATTAAAAACACAAACAATAACAAATGCTGGGAAGGATGTGGAGAAGTAGGAACCCTAGTATACTGTTGATGGGATTGCAAATTAGTGCAACCACTTTGGTAAACAGTATGGAGGATCCTCAGAAGACTGGGAATGGACCTACCATATGTCCCAGCAATACCACTTCTACGTATCTACCCAAAAGAATGGAAACCAAATTACCAGACTAATGCATGAGTATCTATGTTTATAGCTGCACAATTCACTATTGCCAAACTATAGAACCAGCCAAGATGAATGGATTACAAAACTATGGAGCCGGGCATGGTGGCGCACGCTTGTAATCCCAGTACTTTGGGAGGCAGAGACCGGAGGATCCGGGTTCGCGGCCAGCCTCAGCTCTCTCTCTCTCCCTCCCTGTCTCTCTCTCTACCTAGTGAGGCCCTCCGCAACTACGTGAGACCCAGTTTCAAAATAAAGTATAAAAAATAGGGCCAGGGGTGTAGCGCAGAGGTAGAACGCCCCTGGGTTCAATCCCCGGTACCACAAAAAAAAAAAAAAACTATGGGATATGTACACAATGGAATTTTACGCAGCCATAAAGAAAAATAACATTACATCATTTGCAGGGAAATGGATGGAATTAGAGAACATTATGCTTAGTGAGATTTGTCAGTCACAAAAAGTGAAAAGTTGGATGCTCTCCCTAATATGCGGATGCTAGGCAGAATAGGGCATGGGAGGAAAACCTTAGATGAGTAAAGAAGGCGACCCAACTGAGGGAGATGGGAGGGGGAAGAGGGAAACACCCTAGTGCACATGATGTACATACACAAATTTATCAAAGTCAACTACTTTGCTGAGCATGAGAAGGAGGGAAGGGGGAGGGAAGTAGGGTGGGAATTGAGGAAGGGCTAATTGACTGATGTGTGCATGTATACTTCTACCACCCTGAAACCCATCAAGATGTATGATTACAATGCACCAATAAAATTTTTTAAAAAATTCTCCCAATGAGATATTCTATCTACACTGACACCATCCAGGTTTTCCTTGCAGGCTGTTCTCACCACTCCACTCTCTATGTAGCAGCTAGAGTAACATATTTGAAAGACACAACTTAACAGTCATCATAAAACAGTCTGAATCTTCTACAGCCCTAATGATTGTGATAGCGACTATTTCACTAGACTTGTATTTGGTAACACCAACTTTGATGTTTATGCTTCCTTCTGTCCTGGCTCTCCATACATGTTTTAAACACTTCATTCTCCTTTCTACTACAGGATAGGGTTCTTTCTGTCTACATCTTTATTATAAATCCCCTTCCATGTCATGTATCCCATTGCCTATCTGATTCCTCTTCTCCCTCTTCCAATGTTCAATAATATCATATGTGTTTCAAGAGCCTGGGCTCTTCAACTATATGTGATTCATAATATGTTCTAATGTTCATTGACTCTGAAACTCTGGATAAGTTGAACTATTTAGTATCCTCATATCAAAATCAGGCTACTAGGAACAAGTATCAGCACAAATGTTACTGGTTTATGTTATCAGGACTTTTAGTCCTTATGAAGATTAACAGATTCCATAGAGAGCATGGCCATAAGGACACCTCGACTTTGACTTTTAGTTTCTAGAACTGGGAGAGTATAAATTTCTGTTATTTTAAGTCACCCTGATTTGTGCCTGAGAAAACTGAGAGTCAAGGAAATTGCAAATACATTTTGCTGTGCCTGGGTCAATGTCTCAGTCCATGTGGTTATTCCAAGTAGTTGGCAATGGTGTTTAAGATGAAGAGGAAGATGAAGATGTAAAAGCTTTGGTTGGAATTTTTGTGAATATTCTGTCCATTTCACCTTTGAAATCACCTGTAGATATTATTCTGATTTTTCTAGACGAAGCTGAACATAACTTAATACACACAATGTCAAAATCATCTAGTAAAATTTAGCAGTACCTTTTCTATATTCTCTCAGTATCACTCTCAGAACTGTGTTTTTTGCATATCACCCTGCCTGAATTATTTGTATTTGCAAAATTAGCTTTGAGAATGGAAAATCTATTTTATTAATTTTGACATCTTTTGGGATTAGTATAATACCTGACTCACTGTACTCATTGTCAGTAGTTAATTATAGCTAAGTGAATGAATCAAAATTTTATTTTACATTTGTGCATTTTTAATCATATCTCTCTGATATGGTTTTATTCATTTGCAATTAAAGTATGAAACTTGAGCTAAATATGGCAACAGTGTTTGGTCAATAGTAGATAAAACATATCATGTACAAATTCAGTCTACCTAAACTGACTTGTCTCAATGTAGTGGACAGGGAATTATGTCCACTTAATTTCCCTTTCCTCTGTAGGTCCATTCTTGTTTTCTGGGTATTTATTTTCATATTTGTATTTAAAATTAGAGATTTACTTTTTTACAGTCATTCCTGATTTTTTTCTTACTCATTTATGAAACACTTTTACCCTAATGAGGCAAATAAACCTACTAATAGGGCTATGCCATAGAGCTGGGTTAAGATCTGTAGAGGATTTCCAGATGTTTATTTTTCCATCTCCCTGACAAATACAGAAATGGGTTCCTAATGTCTACTGAGTTCTACTTTCCATTCTACGTAGAAAATAGAACTACTATTTGGTAGCAGGACTGTGTTTGAGCTGACAACTGTCTGCTGTATAATTATCATTGCTCTTCTTTATTAATTGTTCGCCTTTGCCTTCTGTGGTGCTTGATTGATAGATGCAACCTCAATCTTGTTGCTATGGTGACAGTAACAGTAGCTGAGGAGATTTTGTTTGTGGTAAACAAATTCAGGCATATGCTTAAAGCCTGGTGGAGCAGTCTCCCAGCTTCCTTATATGGTTATCCCTACATAAAATCAAAGACCCAACTTAAAAACCAACAGCCTTTCTAATTGAAATACAGAAAAGAGGGAACAGCCCTGAGATTATAGGTTCTTTTTTTGTGTATGTGTGTGAACCCAGAGGCATTCTACCCCCGAGCTATGCCATCAGTCCTTTTTTTGTAATTTATTATTTTGAAACAGGGTCTCACTAGGTTGCTGAGACAGGCCTTGAACCTGCGATCCTTCTGTAGCCTCTCAAATACTGGGATTACAAGGCATGCACCACCATGCCTGGCTATTACCATTTCTTACATGTGTGGAGATGGCCAGGTATCTATGTCCATGTTCCTAAGATGAGGCCTCCTCTGCTGGAGGGCATTTTTTGCACCACACTGTCAGCGGAATGAAGTGGTATGTAGGAGAAACTGGGAGCACACTGGGGGCACTGTAGGCATCAACAGCAAGGCTGGAGTGACACATTAGCTTAGTGACAAGTTACTCCTTCCTTTTCCTCACCAAATCCTCTCTGCTAGGGAAGTCTGTTTTTATATGTTGGACAGAAAATTCCTTCCAGAATATGCTTTTTATAAACATTGCAGTCAGCTACTTTCAATTCCATATCTCAAATTTTTGGATTCTATGAAAACATACCATCATTTGAAGAAGTAGAGAGCTATCATGTGACTTAATGGAAGCTAGCGTCAGATTCACTTCTCCAGGGTTGAACGTAATTGTGGTTGGTCTGATTTCAGTGGACTAAGACATTCCTTGTCTCTCTTTGGTGCCAGTCTCTTCCTCTAGCTTTTCAAATTTTTTTTTTCTCCAACTTGACAATTGATGTCTACAATTAAAACACCAAGGCTTATTCCCTCACTTTCTCTTTAAGGTAAGATTTTGGAGGCTTACTTCATAATGGCAATTTGAAAAGGTTTAAGTTTTTTTCAGATAGTTATGTCCAATGGAGTACATGAATTAGAGATTATCTTGTAACAAAAAGATAGATGTAAAAAGTGGATTATGTAATAGCAGCACATTAGAAATATCTCAGTAGAGAACAGAAGGGCCAGGATAATGAAATACCAAGACTTTTTGGACATTGTAATAATTCCGGAGAACCAGCAGAATTCTGATGTGCTTGCTTATTATTTTCATCACTATTCAAAGAGTTTTGCTGACCCCTGGCTATCAGGTTTTAGGATTCTCAAGTGCTTAGCCCTGCAGAATGTCTGAGTCTTGACACCAGCAATATAGGAAGCTGACTTTCAATTCCTCAAGCTCAATTAAACTTCCTGCTAAATATTTTCTTATGCTTTAACCTTTTATTCAGATGTTTGTCTCATAAGGCCACACTGAGAATTTAGTGCCACAGGGTTTGCTGTAGCTCATTAATTTATGTCTTTCAATGAGTAGTCTGAGGATGGTGGGGTGATCAGTTCAGACCAATGTTAAAGGGATGTCTCTACTGAGCACATTAATTAATGTACCATTGGTAGAAGTAGGGGATTTTTTATTATTCGTCTTTTTAAACTAGCAAAAAAACCTGAAATTAATTAAAGAACACCACTACTACTAATAATTAATAAACAGTATAGTTTTATAATTTACAACAAAAATTTCCCTTAGTAAAATCAGAAAATGTTGGGGGCATAAAGTTAAATAAGAAAGATGATTCCATTGGGGCTGGCTCAGTAGCAAATGCCAAAAATCCCAGTACTTGGGAAGCTGAGAAAGGAGGATTGCAGATTCAAGGCCATTCTCAGCAATTTAGTAACACCCTGTTTCAAAATAACAAAATAAAATACAGTTTGGGATATAGCTCAGAGGTAGAATGCCCTTGGGTTCGATACTCAGAACCAGAAAAAAAAGACTAGTAGAATCCTGATACAGCTGCTCATGCTCAGACTTGATCTCTTTTTAAATTTCTAGCACATATGCTGTGTCCAATAGTTTCCTAGTTTCATTTCAGGAAACTTCACCCAACACCAACATCTTGACTCTCAGTTCCCAGAGTCCTGCTATTCCCCTATAAAATGACACTTATTCACACACACACACACACACACACACACACACACACACACACACATACACACGTCTTCTCTCCAGTTGTTCCATGAATCCTTTTCTGCCTCCTGATAAAGTTTCCTCTTTTTTTTTTTTTTGCTACAACATCTCATTTAGCACTTCATCATAAGGATTCCTTGTTATAAATTATTGTTTGGAGATTGCCTCACACTGGTGGGTGGCTGAATGAGAACCTTGGCAAATTCCAACTCACGTTAATTCACTACTAATGGTTAATATATAAGTATGGTTGCTCATGTGTCTGATGGAGAAACTTGGATGTAAATGGATAACACGGATCCAGGACCTACACTTGAGTTTATGTTCATTTCTCTACAGAGCTCATGTTCTTAGTTATGGCACTAAGAGATCCTTTATCAAAACTATGTGGTTCTTGCACAAAGCTTCTGCCAAGGAACCTGCTACTCTGCTTTCCATGAGGAGCAGAAATCATAGGAGAAAGAATCTTAGAAGAAAACATCAACAATTTATTTATCTCTCTCTTTTAGATCCTGGAGCCAAAATCTGGCCATGAACAATGAGTCAGTCTCCTAACCAAGCGCCTCTAACTCTGCTGAGGGAGCCTCAGGGGTGTCTTCTCATTCAATGAACTTCCAAATGAGTCTTTCCATTCTAAATTCCAAGTCAAAAGGAAAATATCAGAATTTCTTTGCACCTGGAAATTGTGATTCATTTTTCTAAAAAGTCATTTAGAATTGGATTGGTGCTTTATCTTAATTTGGGTTGTAAGAATGAGACTGCTACTTTTAGGCCTATTCTGACAAACACAATGAGCGGTGGTGCAGGAGGAAGAATGTGTAACTAGCAAGCTGGAGCAATCATTCTGTTATTAAATCAAATAGTAGCCCACTTTTAGCTTCTTTTATAAAAGTCTGACTATGCAAAGTCAAGTTTGGCTGACTGCAAGCTGTCTCTCACCCTATAGTCCTACAGATTTTCACATGTTCAGAGAAGCATGGGAAGATGAAGAGATGAAGATGTGGTGCATTGGGTTAGGCAGGCAATGAAACTCTTCTGTGTGACACTGATGCTGGTTATGTGACATTATACACTCGTTGAAATACAAAGAACTGTACAGCACAACAAGTAAACTCTAATGCATACTGTCAACTTTAGTCAATAATGACTTCTCAATGTTTGTTCACCAATTGTACAAATATGCCATACTTATGCAAGATGCTAATAATAGAGATCTGTGGGAGGGAATGTGGGGGTATATGGTCCATACTTTCTGATCCATTTTTTCACAAAACTAAAATGTTCTGAAAAAGAGTCTATTAGTTAATTAATTAATTAATTACGTTTTTGGTGTTGGGGATTGAACCCAGTGGCATTCTACCACTGAGCTACATCCCCAGCTCTGTTTTACTTATTTATTTTGAATCAGGGTTCCACTAAGTTGTGGAGGGCCTCAGAGGCTGCAAGCCTCCGATCCTCCTATCTCAGCCTCCCACGTACTGGGATTACAGGTGTGCACCATCATACTCAGCTTCAATAATTTTCTATTAGTTAATTTAAAAAGAAAGCAAGATATGTGTGCATGCTCAAATTTCTGGTAAAAAACTGAAGAGTTTCAGTGTTTGAATGAGGATGTTGGGTTTATCCATGTCCCCGTAGTTATACCTCTGCCTGTCTCTGGAAGCATTCGGATTATGTCCACCTATGCATACCAGCCACCTGCGCTATGAAGAAAATTGTATTCAAAGTGTCTGAGGAAGGTAAAAAGGATTGGACATTCCCTTCCCCCACAAATGAAAACAGTTTGCTTGTTTCAGTTCCTATAAAGTGCACAGATGTGGTAGAATTTAGCTGCCTCCCTGAGGTGCAGTAAAGTGTTGTTCTGAAGTGTTTCAAGACTCGAACATCCCAGGGCCTGGCACTGAGGTGGGACTCAAGGGAAGAGATAAAGCACAAATTGAAAACCAATATTACTTGGGAAATTGTGGTTTAACACATGTGACGGGCAGTCTCTCCCTGTTTACTAAGATTTCTTCTTACGGCTTTCAGATAGGGTCTTCATGATATCCAAGGCATACTATCCTCTTACTTTCTCTTCTCTGTATCTTAATTCAGTGTAAGGAAGATTAAGTGAAGATCCTAGGTTTAGTCTTTGACAGAAAATTTGCATGTCCTGTTTCCCAGGACTATAAGTGCTGGGCCCAGAATCAGCATAATTCTGCCCAGACATCCAAAGCCTACATGTCCTTCAGAGCTCGGCTCAAATTTTCCTCCTAAAACTCCATCCTGACAGTGATCTTCACCTCTTCTCTCAGCTCTTCATGGAGCACCTCAGCCCACAATGCGGAAACCAGAAATTGACCACATCCTGCTGAACTATAAATTATACTCTCAATTTACAATCTTGCCTGAATTTTAGGAAATATATGTATATACACATCTCTATATATGCCTACATCTGTGTATCTTTCAAATGTTAGAGAATTTTTTCCCTTTATGTCTGTTTAATCTCTGATCTACCTTCATCCCTGCCACCATATGTTGATGGAAAACAACATTTATATGTTAAGATACAATAGCTATTGGGGACTTAAAAAAAGGGAAACTTCAGAAGCCCTTCCTCGGGTCTATTTTCTTTCTTACTTAGGCCCTGAAACCCAAGATTTTGTTGTTACCTTAAGCTCTGTGAATAGACTCAGAACTCATCCTGCTGGATATTTATTGAGATAACATTCTTAGCCAACAAATATTTTTAGTCAATAGACAGACTGTATTACATTGAGATTTTAGGAGAGCAGGTGTCTCATGTCTTTAATTGTTTTTATTAAGGTTTTTATTGATGCATTATAATTATACATAATAGTGGAATCCATTGTTACATATTTGCACATACACATAACATAACAGGTGTCTCATTTAAACGAAGAACTTGAGAATAGAGTTCTCCTTTGGGTAGTTATATAGAACAAGATATCAAAGCTGTGGGATAAATGACATGGATCCAATAATATTAAATCAGTTTGGAATATCAACCATAGTGTTGCACCAAGGGAAAGAACATGTCCTAAAGAAAGAAGCAAGAATTTGTGCCTCAACTACCTGTGCCAATACTCCAAAATCCTCTGAGCAAGTTGCTTAATGTCCCTAAAACTCAATTTCCACATCAGTAAATGAGGTTTGTTTCTGTTTCCCATGTGCCTGTGAAGGTCATTTAAATGCCCAAAATGTGGTTACAAACTGCAATATATAGTTAGTGATAAACCGAAGGGCAGCATGACAGCATTTTCTTTGGGAAGGTGGGGAATAGGGTAGGATGGCAAATGTGAATTCCAGAAAAATAGAAAAGAGTGGCCAATCACAAAGTTTCCCTACTTTTGTTTTTTTGTTTTGTTTTGCTTTATTTTGTTTTGAGATTGGCCCTGTTTGAAGACAAAATTCCAAATGAATTGTAGTTGTTCAGTTGGGTGTCTTTGTTTCCTAGATGATAAAATTGAGCCATTTGGAGAATGTGTGCAAGCCCACATTTCAGGGCATTGTGTCTGACCTTAGGTAATTTTTTTCTTTATTGATAACCTTAGCTATTGTTTTTGTTCATGTCATGAAAACTTTAGGGCCATTTGGGAAAGACCTGTGATTTTAACCTCTTTGCTTTCCAGTGTTGATTTGACTGTGTTGCCTAATCTGGACATTGAGTTATACCAAAGTGGCTAGGTCACAACCATTTATGTTGCACTTTGTATTTATAAAGTTTTGTTCTTTCCCATTTATGTATTATAGCAGCATTTTATGCAAAGGAGGAGAAGGGATTTACTCTACTCAAAAAGTACACTTACTCTGTGAACTCTATCACTTCCTTTCCCAGGGACTTAATTCTCTTGGGTGAAATTCTGTAGCAATGACACACTAAGCCCAAGGCTTGGGTTTTTGGTCACAATTACCCAGTATTTATGAGGGATTACAATGTAAAAGATATAAAGGATATATAAAAGATCCAAATGAGGTAGAAGACCCTACCCTATTCAGGGAACCAAGCACTATGTTGCAAAGAAAAAAGGAGTGGTGGAGGCTATGATGTGGAGCTAACTGAACTCTAGTAATGACACATGGAATTAAGCAGAAAGATAATTGCACTGAATGTTGAGAGCTCAGGGGAAGTTGTATGGAGATGACCACATGGAAAATACCCTGAAGAATATCAAAGTTTACATGAGCAGGGGAAAGATATCACAGGTGAGAAACCAGAAGGGACAAGGAGGATGGGATTTGGTGCATCAGGTAACCAGGACAATGAGAAGATTGCTCTGGCTAGAACAAAACTTGTTCTGGGAAGATCGACCAGGAAATGCCTCTTTGCCAAGATGAGTAGCTGGACTTGTTCTGTGAGCACTAAATGTGTGAACAGAGCATGGGTTTCAGAGGCTGAGCACAGAGCTAAAGACATCTGAATTTGACTCTGGGCATACAAGGCCACCACCTGCAGGACCTGGGCACATGGAATGATTTCCCTTAATGTCTTCCAATGTAAAAGCTAATTAATAAAATTTCATAGATATCTTATGAAACATTAGGTATCCTTTAAAGTAGATATTTAAAAAACTATCACTGTTTTTTGGTATTGGTTATTTTTGTTTCTGTTTTGGATAGTATTCATATTGATGGGTGATTGTGTTTCTTCTCAGGTTCTTAGTAATTAAGTCAGAATATTCCTTAAAACAATACAGTTTTTTCAACCTATTCTCATTACCCTGCTAATTTTTGTAGCCAACAAATTTTCCCTGATTACGGTATCATAGGCTTTAAATTTCAATTTATGTCTAGTCAGTGCTTCTTCAGAGTGAGAATGACAATCCCTTTCCATGGTTTGACCTTGAGGCTTTTTTAAAATTAAAAACTACAGCATAAATGTTGCAATGAAAAATAGAAAGAAGCATGCACATAATTTTGTTTTGATACTTAGGGTGAATAGCTGACTCGATGGGTAGATAAAATCAGCAACTTTAAAAGAGTTTTCCCCTTCAACAGAAATATTCTCCTCATTGACCTCCTACGGTGCCTGAAATTCCACCATATGCTCTGCTCCTTAAGGAGCCGTGGACCCAGCAGGGGCATCTCCATACAATGATGGTTTTCACAGCATTGTATTCCCTGGGAGGGGCAACACATTAACCAGTGAACAAACCAAAAAGGATGCATATCATCGAATTTCATACTGATCACACGGTCTATCTCTCTATTCTAACATCATGGAGATTCTTTAAAAGCGACCAGTAACAAAATAAGAATAATAACAAAGACTTATAAGTACTTGCTACATGCCAATTATATAAATTCTCAAGGCAGTTGTTGGAAGTGGGTACTATTACTGGTTCCTTTTAGAATTGAGGAAACTGAAGGACAGTGAGATTTCTAACTTACAAATAGTATACAGCAGAGCTGGAATTTGAACTCAGGTCCTTTGCCGCTTGCTCTGGTCTTTAACCCCATCTGTCTTGGCCTTTGCAGTGGTTATCTACTTCCATCCCCAAAACTAATGATGAGAAAATTTGGGGAGATATGAAAGAAAGAAAGAAAAAGAGATCCAACAACATATAGATAGATGATAGATGATATGGTTATAGATATATAGTATTTACAGTGAAAGGATTTGGTTGTATGTTGGGGGGGGGAATGAGAGTATTGATTAAGAGTCAGCTTCATCTCTAAAAGTCTATATAAGCCTGGCCTTATATAGCCTGGCAATGCTGTAGCCTGAATCAGGGGAAATAAAATAAGTTATTTTCTAAGATGGGCGTGGTGGAGCATGCCTGTAATCCCAGTATTTGGGAGGCTGAGAAAGGAAGATTACAGGTTTGAGGCCAGCCTCAGCAACTTAGGAAGACCCTGTTTCAAAATAAAAAATAAAAGAGGGATGGGGATGTAGCTTGGAAGTAGAGTGTCCCTGGTTTCAATCCCCATTACAAAAAAAATTTCTTAAATTTGGTCTTGTTCTAATCTTTAAAACTAAATGGCAAAGGGCATTTTTTTGAAGTTTTTACACTACACTTCTAAGCTCTCTATGGCCCTATCATCAAAATCTCAAACAATAAAAAGTTAAAAGCAAAAAAAAATGTAGTACATTTTGTACCACATCTCTTGGGAACCTATTTTATTAGAAGACACCTGCACAAAGCCAGGCGTGGTGGCGCACACTTGTAATCCCAGTACTTGGGAGGCGGAGACTGGAGGATCCAGGTTCGCGGCCAGCCTCAGCTACTTAGTGAGGCCCTCTGCAACTTCATGAGACCCGGTTTCAAAATAAAGTATAAAAAATAGGGCCGGGGGTGTAGCTTGGAGGTAGAATGCCCCTGGGTTCAATCCCTGGTACTGCAAAAAAAAAAAAAAAAAAAAAGAAGACACTTGCACAGAGATACTAACACAGAAGGGGAAACTCAAATGCCCCATATCTCTCAGGACTACCAGCAGAAATGCTGGTCCTGAAGAAAGATAACAAAAAATAGGAGTTTTGATAGGGAAAGAGATTGAAATAATGATGTTTAAGGGGACATGAAAGCCCAGAATATTTAAAGAGTAGAGCATTTAAAACAGAAGGGGTAGCCAGGCATACTGGCGTATACTTGTAATTCCAGTACTTGGGAGGCTGAGACAGGAGGATCATAGATTCGTGGCCAGCCTCAGCAACTTAATGAGGCCATCTACAACTTAGTGAGACCCTGTTTCAAAATTAAAAATAAAATAGGGCTGTGGATGTAGCTCAGAGGTAGAATGGTCCTGGGTTCAATCCCCAGTACCACAAAAATGAAACAAAACAAATCAGAAGGGGTTCTAGAAGACAACTGAAGAGGCTCTAAAATATGGAAGACTTGGCCAGATTTGGGTACATGCTATCTGAAAGATTAGTAACCCAAAGATTGTATGTCAATAGTCATAGAAGAGTATGTTTTCCAAAGATAACCCAAGTAGTATCTCCTATACCACCTTGTACTCTCTCCTGTACTTTCTTCTAAGATGTGACCTTGCTGCTCCTCCATCAAAAGAGAGTCTATTTGCCCTTTCTCTTGAATCTGGGTGAGTTGGGGCTAGTGACTATTTATATGATAAAATGTGGTGGAAATGGCACTGGGATTCCAATGGCCATGGTAGAGAAGCCTAGGGTCCGTGGAGTAGCTGTGTATAGGTGCTCTGTAACAGCCAGGTCACAGCAAACAGCCAGCCTCAACTTCCAGCCATGTGAGCAAGCTCTCTTGGGCATCTAGACCAGTCCATCCTTCTGATGACTCCAGCTCCATGTATCGTATGACTGCAATCACATGACAGACCCTGAGCGTGAACTGTCCCACTAAGCTCAGTCAACCTGCAGAACCTTAGAGACAGTAATAAGTTGTTAAGTTCCCAAGTTTTGGGGTGGCTTGTTTCACAGAAATAAATAACCAGAATGATAGGGAAACTGAAAGGGATATAACATAGTGTTACACAAAGAGTTGCTAACATCTAAGAAATAAGCAGAGGGAATTGGGGTATTGATCCACAAGCATAATGACATTTATAGTAGTGCACTAGACATACCTTCCCTTTAACTGGGGCTCTGTGCCTTTACTCTAGTGAGGACCACCATATTAATTCTCTTCAGAACCAAAGGACTGAACTCCTCCTGAGATCTTTAACTTTGTTCTTCCAAATCAGTGCACTGCCGCTCAGACTGGAGATATTCAATGTGCATGATGCATTGTAGCTTCTGTGAGCACTTCCTCCTTTGAGTCCTCCTGATTTATCATGAAGATTTATCAGGAGATGGGGTGAGAAATAGGACAGAATTTGAAACTCAACCAAGAGGCCAAGAACTCCATTTCCATCTTTTATTTTTCAAAAAGTGGTGACCATTTCTCATAAAGAAGATAAAAGTTAATATAACGTTGACCAAAAGAATATTCTCTAAGCCATAGAATTATCCAGTGAAATTTCCTATTTCCATCTTCATCTCCTAAATTTATTTTCATGTCCTCTGCAGGTTATGCCTTAAAACTCTAGAAATCTCTGAAATACAGTGGGTAGTTGCTATCGCATTTTGGTCTCTGGTTATTAGCCACAAAGTTTGGCTTCTTCTACTCCCTTATCATTGCCTTCTGGTTTTGATGTGCTATTTGCAAATTGCTATCTGTGTTCTTATCTTCCAGCTGCCTTCTAAGCATGTCTGACAATTTCACTCATTTAGTTCAATTTATAAGTATTTAATCTTTTCTTTTTTTTCTTAAATATCAGTGGCAATTCAGTTAGTAGCACAAACACATTAGCACTGTAAGTAACCTGAGGCTGATAGCACATGTGTTGTTGTTTTTTTCCCCAAGTTTCATGAACTTCTATGTATTGATATTATTTTGGAGAAAATTATACCATAATTCTAACACTGCCTTTCTTATCAGAATAAAGGCAAAAATGTGGCCCATGAGGATCAGTAATGGAATCTTTTCAGAACTCCTCTATAAATGGAATTCAACATGTCCCTGGAAACCAGATCCCAAGGTAGCAAAATAAATCATATTAATTAGAGTATGCAAGAACCTTTAGAAATGGCCTACTTGAGCATATTCTGTTGTGAATATCCCACTAGGGATTGGCTCAGGGAATTAGAAATCCCTGAGTGCAGCCTTATTTAAGTGTGGTGGTTCTGAGCATAGGACAGTGACCATCAAAGACTTGGAGGGATAGCTCTGGTGATAAACGGAGCTTAGAATGAATGCAGGCCAGGGCAATCCGGTTCTCGCTGGACCCTTTTCTAGCAGACAAGGCAGCTTAGGGACAGTGGGATAGTGGAATGGTGTAATTGGGATTCAACAACAGCATAATGGATAACTCTCCACTCTATCATTGCTGTGGCGAAGATGTGAACTTGTGCTTTCATGTCCTTGCCAAGAGTTCATCCTTTTTCTTAAGAGCAGATTCTTGAGCAAAGGGACTAAGTTTTCATACACATATACACAACATTAGTCAGTGTCTGTGTCCAACAAGTAAAGCATCTGTTCCATGCAGCTGAGAGGGCACAAGGGGTCTTTCTGTCTTGGTATATCTTTGTCAGATTGATTTTTAAAGTCTCTTCATGGGATCTGCTTTTCTTCATTAATAAGCTGCTCCAAAAAAACAAAATAAGATGCAGAAAATAGGGGATAATTTTTACAAAATTGATCCAAATCAGTAGCTTCAAGGCTAAGCCTAGAAATCCGATTGCCTGAATTTCAGTAAACTGATTTTCCAGTTGAATAGTTTAGATGTTGATTTGTCATGTGCACATGCATGTGCATATATGTGTATGTATGTTATCGAGTATATGTATGCCTATATTATTATCATGATGCTTTTCTTTTGTTTGTTAATTTACTTATTCTTCATATCCATATGTTCAGGAAACATTTATATTTATTATGTCCATAAATACATTTGATGCCTGGGATTCCAAATTGAATGATGTGAGTCTCGGCTATGCTCTTAACCTGTTAAGAAAGACAAACAGAGGGTAAAGCATGTACAATGAGCTATTTTAGCATGGGGAAGGGGTGCATAATTCTCTTGGCAAGGTCAGGAAATCTTTGCAGAAGAGTGCATACTGAGGAAAAATTTAAGAAATTAATCAGGTTCAAAACCAGAGTCTAAACAATTGATACACTATGGACCAAAAGTAAATAAATGTTAAAAAAGGAAAAAAGAGTGTTTCGTGCATTTGAGTTTAGTATAACAAATGGGAAGCCCCATCTCCACAGTGAAGCAAACAGGCTCTCTGTAGGCTGGAATCGTAGTTCTGCCCCTTGCTTGCTATGCAAACTTGAATAAATTCAAAGTCTCACTTCCCTAATTTGACAATAATATCCTCATAAAGTTGCTCATGAGATTAACAAAGATGGTCCATTTCAAGTGCTGAGAAAAGTGCATGAGTCTACACGTGCCAGCTATTTTTATGGCTAAAGTTAAGAGTGTGATTGGGAAAGAGACAGGAAACAAGATTGAAAGTTAGGCAGCAATAGAGTGTTAACTTTGTAGAACATGGTAAGAAGTTTGGATTTTACTCATATCCAAAAGCATGTAATGGAGAAGATTTTAAACAGAATGCCAGACTGCTTAAATCCCCATCTATAAATAGATGTCTTGATGGTTATTTGTAGGTAGGAAGACCAATTAGGAGATTCTTGTGGTAATGCAAATGAGATGTGTACTTGAAATAGAGATGAGGGGAGTGGGGGAAAGGTGTGAATGGATAGAAAAGATGATAAAGACAATATGGAGCATTAGAAGATAATAGTTTGGATAACAAATAATCTAAGAAATTGGTGTACTTTTGTTTGAATAATTAGCTGGATGATAATGAAATTTATTGAAGTAGAAAACCGAGGAAAAGGTAAGTTGAAAATAATATAATGAGTTTGTTATCAAACATGATGACCTTGAAGTAGTTATGAGCTAGCTATCAAAGTGGGCAACTATATGGAGATGTCAGGACTGTTTTTATTCAACATGCATCTGGAAATATAGAAATAGTAATCCTGAGTTTAAGTATATCCAAGCCATAGAAAGTTTGATATAAGAATAGTGAAATTAAAATTTATTGAGTGTATACTATATGTTAGGACATAAAGTAATCTCTATGGTTCCCATTCAATACATAAGGCAACTTTCTTTGAAAGGAACTTTCCAAAGGTCACATTGCTAACCTGCAAGAAAAAGGAATGCATCAATTGCTATTACATTTCTGTCACTAACAGGCACTGCAACATACTAGTGGGTTAGATAAAGAAAATGTATTTATTTTTCATCTCAAAAAAGTCTACAGGCACCCAAGTTATTTCTGATTTATTTCTCTGTAATATTTAGCATGGTGATTTCCTTCTCGAAATCCATTCTGTCTGGCCAACCAGAAGAAAATATGAAAGAGGAATTAAAGTATATCTTCTTATTTTAAGGATACATGCTAGAATTTTAGTACAAAGATTCTGTTTATATCCCATCCACAGTACTTAGTAACACGACATGTTTAACTTTAAGGAAGGCTAGGGAATGTAGTAGCAGGGTTTTCTTTTTCCTGAGAAGAGATTGTTCAGTTAGTGGAGAACCATAGGAGACACTATTAAGATTTTCTACTACAAGGGATTTACTAGAAAAAGAGTGTACAATTTAAAGAAGTTGAATGCATTATTTGGACTTCTGAAGAACCCCAGCATCCAATGGAGCATCTGGAGGAAATGAATCCAAGAAGCATACAGAATACAAGAAGTCAGAGTCACACGTCATTAACATCATCACAATCTATCAGCTAGGTAGATAGCTAGGCATAACAGACAGAACACATTGAAAAATCACTATTCGTGGTATTACTTGGTGAATATAATACAGGCAGTTCTGTTGATACATGTAAAAATCTGGAGAGAAGTTTGAACCAGGAGAAAGGGAAAGCATCAACTCAGTGGAACACCTACTTTAAAAATAGACTACAAAGAGCCCAGCCTGATGGCACACACCTGTAATCCCAGTACTTGGGAGGCTGAGACAGGAGGATTTTAAGTTTAATGTCAGCCTGGGAAACTTAGTGAGACCTTGTTTCAAAATAAAAAATGAAAAGTGCTGGGGGTATAGCTCAGAGGTAGAATTCCCCTAGGTTCAATCCCCAGTACCACACACATGCATACACACACACACACACACACACACACACACAATTAATTTTAAAACTAAAGATGGACCAGGAACAAGTGGAGCATAATGAAAAGGTCATTATTTATTATATCTTTATCAGATGTTTTTCCCAACTACAAAGGGTTTACCTCTTGGTTTCAATAATAGTGAACTCCCCTTGTGCCCCAAAGGTGACTTGGTCTAGTTCTGTGATTATAATTTTTGCTGAATTCTATGCATATTTGCTCACTCCAGAAGGCTCTTTAATCACCTTCTCTCCCCAAACCTACCCTTTATGTCTGCCCTGATTAGCTTAGTAAAACCTGGACTTTCACTACTAGAAAATGACTACTTTGTCTTAAGCACAATAGGACATTATTGTCACTATTATACAGAAGTTTCTAGATTACAGAAATCGTGCCCACTATTTATATTTCAAGTCCCAAAGGAAGGATACAAAAATGCAAATTGTGGGTATATATCTATGTCCCTATTTCCATATTGTACCTGAAATTCAGAGAATAAGCCCTAATTTCCTCAAGAACCCCTTCAGTAGAGCTTCCTCTGAGCAATTTATTATCAAGAAAATGAAGATATTTTTAAATTAGCCCTTTACGTTTTTTCTTCTGTGGCACTAATGGAAGCTAAAATCCTTTGGCTTCAAACTTTCCTCACTATTTCTGGAGACAGCTGGTGCTCTTCTACTCCCTTGTCCTGACTAGTGTTATTTCCTAACTGGACATCCCTTGATGTTTTTCTCTTTCATGTTTCAACTATGTTTTTATTAAAGTAAACCACACATAAAGTCATATGTACACAGCTCCATGAATTTTCGCTAAATGAGCGCACTGTATATCCACCTACCAGATCAGAAAAACAGATCATTAAAGCACCCTAAATAGCCACCTGGAGTCTTTGTACAGAGAGGAAAAAGACTTTTCATGTAACCTCTTATCTTCTGTATCTGGACCAGGCTAATTAAACTGACAAAAGGCAGATTAACAGGAGAATTGAAAAACAGAGTTTATTTACATGTGAGATGTGCATACACTTGGGGAAACTCAGTGAGGTGTGTCATGGTGTCAATGTTTGTTTTGCTCTAAATTTCACCTGTTGGGACCTAATTCTCAATGTGATGTGGCCTTTGGGGGAAATGATTAAGTCATTAGGGCTCCATCCTTATGAGTGGAATAAGTGCCACTATGAAAGAGGTGTAGGGAAGCTGTCTTTCCTCTTCTGCCACGTGAGAGCGCGTGGGATGTGTCATCTATGAGGAACAGGCCCACACTAGACACTGACTCTTACAGTATCTTGATATTGGACTTGCCAGTTTCCATAACTGTGAGAAGTAAATTTCTGTTTTTTACAAAATTCTCAGGTTAAGGTATTTTGTTATAGCAGCAAGAATGAACTAACAAAATTTGAGACCTACATCTTAACAAAGGGTGATACATTGTGGAAATGTAACTAAACAAAGGAAGGGGGAGTGAGTTCCTTGGGTTGGTAAATTGTGAAAAGGTGACTGGGAACTGTATGATAGATAAGGTCTATTTAGTAGGATCTAGTAGGATTCTTATGCAAATAAGCTCTTCCTTATACACAGGGAAGTTCCTTACCAACAGAAAAGTGTCACCTTTACAAAGGGGGATTAAGGGGAATTTATGCTCTGCTTTTTTTTTTTTTTTTTGGTGGTGATACTGGGGATTGAACCCAGGGACATTCTACCTCTGAGCTCCACCCCCAGCTCTATTTTTTATTCTTTATTTGAAACAGGGTCTCACTGAGTTGAGGAGGGCCTCCTTAAGTAGCTGAGGCTGGCTATGAACCTGTCATCCTCCTGTCTCAGCCTTCCAAGTACTGGGATTACAAGCATGCACCACCACGCCTGGCTTATGCTCTGCTTTTAGGCAGAATGGGGGAAGGAAGAGAATTCTTTGTGTTTGTATTTGCCTTCAGCTTAAAATAATCCTTTGGCTAAAGTGGCATATCTTTAGTTGTCATATTCTGGTACCCTTTACCTCCTTTCAATCTCCAACAAACTCTTCTCCACATTTCACTCAGGGTAATCACTAGCTAGACTTCTATCTCAATTGTTTCTCCTCCTTCTCCTCTTCCTCCTCCCCCTTCATTTTTGATACCTGAGAATAGACCCAGGGGCTTTGTACCACTAAGCTATACTTCAGCCCTATCTTATTATTTGTTTTGAAATAGGATCTCCCTAAATTACTGCCCACTGGCTTCAAACCTGAGATCCTCCTGTCTCAGCATCCGGGATACTAGGATTACAGGAGTTTGCCACCGGGCCCAGCTCAATTGCTTTATTTCAATTCTTTTGAAACTTATATTAAATAGAAATATAAGAAGTATGTGCTTTTGTTCCTGGATTTTTCTCTCATGATTATATCACATTATGATTGTGAGGTTCACCCATGATAATGGGTGTAGTTGTTGATCATTCATTCTAACGGCTTTATAGTAGTAAGTTTTATAAGACTACTAAAAGCTGGGTGTGGTGGTGCAGACCTGTAATTACAGTACTCGGGAAGCCGAGATAGGAGGCTTGCAAGTTCAAGACCAGCATCAGCAACTTAGGAGACTCTCAGCAATTTAATGAAACCCTGTTTCAAAACAAAAAATAAAAAGGGCTGGGAGTGTAGCTCAGAGGTAGAACACCCTTGGGTTCAATCCCTAGTACCACACACACACATACACACACAAACACACACACACATACACAGTCACACAATACTACAATATATTTGTACACTTAGGATCTCATAGGATCCTTATTCAAGTCTACATGTAATAGATATTAGGTGGTTCATTGTATTTGAATAGAATAAAAGGTTCTACTATGAAGATTATTATGTGCTATTAAGTAAATATGCCTGTATTTTTTGTTGAGTATATACCCAGGAGTGTAATTATTGGGCATAGAGTATAGATATGTTATTGTTTGGGTATAAAGTGTCCCTCAGAGACTCATGTGTTGAAGGTCTAGTACCCAATGCTACAATATTCAGAAGTATAGATTTTAAAACATAATTGCTCCCTACCAATTCCAATCTCAAAGACATGCGCTGGGAGGGTAAGGAAGGGGGGAGGGACCCAGTAGGGAGGTCACCAAGAGCTGTGTGGATGTATTTTTCTGACACTCTGTACCCCAATATGATGTAAAATTACAATGCATCAAATAAAATTTAAAAAATGGATCATGAGGACTTTAGCCTCATCAGTGGATTAATTATTTGAATGGACTACTGGGAGATGATGGAAACTGCAGGAAGTGGGACCTGGTTGGAGGAAGTCCGTCGCTGGGGGCGTGTCCTGGAAGTGTATTTCTTTTGCCTGGCTTCTCTCTCTCTGCTTCCCAGCCGCCATGAGCGAGCGGCTTCCCTCTGCCATGCCCTTCCACCATGATGTTCTGTCACTTTTCAGGCCCAACACAATGGAGTTCACTGACCACAGACTGAAACCTCTGAGACCCTGAGCCAAAATAAATCTTTCCTCCTCTAAGTTGTTTTTCTTCGGTGTTTGTCACAGTGATAAAAAGCTGACTAACCCAGAATATGAACAGTTTCAGTAGATTTTGCCACAGAGATGTAATATATGAGTTCTGAATGCTACATACCCTCTCAAACCCTTGGTATTGTCTGTATTTTTTAAAGTAACAGTGATAAGTTTATAGTGGTGCTATAATCTATATTTAATATGGATTTCCTTTATCACTAATGATAATGAGCATCTCCAGTTTTATTGGACTTTTGAATATCTATTTTTATAAAGTGCTACCCTTTGGCCCATTTTACTGTGAGACTGCCTCTTGGTTATGATTTTGAGAATTCTTTATGTATTATGAGTGTGATTATTTTATGCATATGCATATTATAAATTTTCACTCTTTTAATGACATATGTTGATTTAATTTTAATTTTAAAATAGTCCTATTTATTGATTTTTTCTTTATGCTTAGTGTATTTTCTCTTGTTTATAAAATCTTTACTTATAGCTTGCCATCATGAATTTTTAAAAATCTTTGTTTACTGCTCTTTAAAACTTTTTTTTATTTTAATAGCATCTTTACTAAGGTGTAATTCTCATCCATGTGATCCACACATTTGATGTTTTAAGGTATGATTAAGGCATTTTTTTACATTTAAAAGTCTAATACATTAGATGTCAGTGTATTCACAGATATAGGCAACTGGCATCACAGTCACTGTTAGAATATTTTTATTACCTCAAAAAGAAACCCTATAGTTAGTGACCACTCCCCTAATCACCTATACCTCCAGGCCCTAAATAACCACTTTCCATTTCTGTATGTTTGCTTATTCCGGGTGGGTAATAAAAATGAAATAACACAATATATGCAACTTGTTACAGACTTCTTCTGCTACTAGAGTTCTAGGCCAGAGGACTCTGGGGCCCCCAACAGACCAGGTCTGGCCACACCCAAAAAGCTAAATAGTAAAAGTAATAAAAGGAAGAAAGAAATTTATATGGTATAGTCATACTGGGAATGACCGGGAGGACCAAGCATCCTCACCCCTGTCTGTGGGAAGCTGAAAGAGCTTTGGGGACGTACAGGAGAAGCAGCAAAGGCACAAGCAGCTTGCCTAGCCAACCAGTCTCCATCAAACTGTTGCCTCGTTGATTCTTATCTCAGGACAGCCTGCAGAGCCTCCTCAGGGACAAGAAAGTTGCTGCTGCCTGGGTGAAGGTATTTTTTTGTGGTACTGGGTATTGAACCCAGGGGCGTTCTACCTCCGTGCTATACCCCCGGCCCTATTTTTTATACTTCATTTTGACACTGGGTCTCACGAAGTTGCGGAGGGCCTCACTAAGTAGAGAGAGAGAGAGAGAGAGAGAGAGAGAGAGAGAGAGAGAGAGCTGAGGCTGGCCGTGAACCCAGATCCTCTGGTCTCCGCCTCTCAAGTACTGGGATTACAAGCGTGCGACACCATGCCCGGCTGCCTGGGTGAATTTTGTCTCTTGTCACAGGGCATTTATGAATCAGCTTTGTGTTCCTGGCTTAGAGAAGACAGCAGATCAGAAAGGCAAGATGGAATTAGTTCTTCAGGTTTAGGATAATGACTGGAGACTTCAGGCACCACTCTGGTGATCTGGTATAGTACATTGTAAAAGCTGGTGGTGGACAATGTGTTGATTACAATGTCTCTGCAAATCTTGAAAATA
Organism: Glis glis; assembly: GCA_004027185.1. Taxonomy (NCBI): domain Eukaryota; kingdom Metazoa; phylum Chordata; class Mammalia; order Rodentia; family Gliridae; genus Glis; species Glis glis. The sequence continues at coordinate 18,974 of PVJS01011355.1, read as the reverse complement.
TCTTAGTTACTCTCATCTTGGTGCTTTTAGCCTTAAAGGGGGAGGGAAGGTAAATGAACTCTTTAAATTATAAACATGCCTGCATGCAGAATTGAGCAGGAATCTGACTTAAAGTTTTTTGTTTATTTGTTTTGTTTTGTTTTTGTGGCACTGGGGATTGAACTCAGGGGCATTCTACCTTTGAGCTACACCCCCAGACTTATTTTATTTTTATTTTGAAACAGGGTCTCGCTAGGTTAATAAGAATCTCACTATTTGCTGAGGCTGTCCTCGAACCTACAAGCCTCTTGTCTCAGCCTCCCAAGTACTGGGATTACAAGTGTGTACTACCACGCCTGGCTTGACCTAAAGTTTAAGGTCGCAAAGGAGACATGCAGAATGTAGGCATTAATTCCATACTTTTATCCTACTTTTAGTTACCCATTGGACATCTATACACACAAGAGTCAGTGCTTTTTAGAAAAAACAGCCTCGAAGTACCTGCTACGCGTCCACTTTGCACCCTGTTTTTATAGCATGCACAAGTATTTCATTTTATGAATTAGTAATGTTCAGTTGTATAAATATATTGTATTTTCTTTATCCATTCATCATTTGATGGATATTTAGAAGTCATCACTCTTTTATCATACCTGTTTTATTTATATTTACCATCCATCTGAAATTGAATTAGTTACTTGATATGAGGTTGAACTTCAATCTTTTTCCTTGTGGATACTGAATTGCTGTGGCACTGTTTATTGAAAAGGCCATCTTCCTCACACTGCACCAGGATGTCCTCTTTATCACATCTCAGGTTTTTGTATACATGTGAATTTCCATCCTCTCCATTTTGTTTCATTTGTATTTCTGACTGTCCTTGTATCAAGTCCACAAAGTCTTAATCAGGTTGGATGGTAGTTTTAATTTCTGATATAACAAACCCTCCACTTTTAAAAAATAGTTTCAAGATTGTCTAAGCTGCTCTTGGCCCTTTGCATTTCCATATAAAACTTTTGGACGAAATTGTCAATTTCTCTATAAAATGTCTGAGATTATGTTGTTATTACAATGGATATATAGATCACTTTTTGGAGAAATATCTTTATGTTGAATCTCTCATTTCATAATTTTTACCATGTACATTTCCTTTTACTTAGACTATCTTAATATTTTTCAATAATATTTTTTCAATAATAACTTATAGTTTGGTGAAATCTTACACATTTTTAAATCAATCAATGTTCAATGATCTTTGAAAGTAGTATAAATGACTTTTTCTTCCTATTTCTTTTTACATGAGAAACATCTGAATTTGTCAGGAACTGTGACACATTTTTGAAAATTTCTTCTACCAGTACAAGTCTTGGCATATGATCGGGATTAATTCAATATTTGTGAAATGAGTAAATAGATAAATGAATGTCTAATCTTCGTGAAGCCTTAAATCCTTACCCAATCCCATATCTGCAATCTTTCTGTAAACTCCACTCAATCCACTTGTCAGCACTATCAGATATTATACTACCTCTGGCTGTCTTGCATTATTTAGCAGTCCACCACATCAGGTAAAATTTTCTTTGGTATAAGTCTTATTTACCTTATAGCCCATGTGTCATAATTGTCTACTTAGAAAGATTCAGCAGAGGTTTGTTAAGGTTAATGAAAAGCTGAAAATAAAAATATAGACCTGGCAATCTGTGAAACTGTCACAGTTATTTCTTGTATGTGGACTCTCTCCTCCTCTCTTTATCCTCTACTCTCATCTGCCTCCCACATAAACAATGCACCTAAGAAGACTAGTCCCTCTTCTCACCTGAACCCTTTATCAGGGCCCCAAGCTCCAAATAGTTCCTGTCCTCTGGCTAACAACAGCTTTGCCTGCTGAGGGACAGAAAGCTGTGATAGGGAAATAGCTTTGGCAGTGGGCAGAGCCCTTGCTGGGCAAGTCACCTGCCACCTGGAGGCTCAGTTTCCTCACCTGGAAGATGAAGGCAGTTAGAAGTTGCACTGAATTCACTTGAGTTCCTACATGTCATTCATAAAAATGCTTCAAATATTTTCAAACTGAGGCATTTAATGTTTTTATTAGTCTTCTTAAGTTGGTATTAAACACTCGCTTATACCAGATAGGACACTATGGATATATACAAGCACAAAAATTTTGTAGGTAACTAATTCTGCCTTTGCATATCACCTTTCATACATATGAGAAAGTTCAAACTTAAAACATTTTTCCACTTTCCAAAATAAGACTGGAGGCAACCTGATAATAATATAGAATCTTCTAAAAAACACATGTTTCTGTTTACCAAGATTTCTACTTGGACTTTGAATAGATTACCAGATTCAACAAGTGAAAACATAGAACACTCAGCCAAATTCAAAAGTCAGATAAAAATATTGCATCATACCAAACTACACAATAATTTCATGTAATATTTGAGACATTATTAAGAATTTATTCATGATGTTTTATTTTTATTTTATATTATTTTATTTTTGGGTACTGGGAAATGAACCCAGGGGAATTCTATCTCTGAGCTATACCACCAGCCCTATCTTATTTTTTTTTATTTGGAAACAGGGTCTCCTTAAGTTGCTGAGAGCCTCACTAAGTTGCTGAAACTGGCTTTGAACCTATGATCCTCCTGTCTCAGCCTCCCAAGTACTGGGATTACAGGTGTGCACCACCACTCCTAGCTTATTCATGATGTTTAATTTTAACAGAACATCTCCTATTTTATTGACAATCCTAACTCATACTTTGGAAAGTCTACTTGAAGAATCTCATGTCTTTCTTTGAGAAGATTATCTTCTGGGAAGATTTCAGGCAATTGAAAAGGAATGCCTTATTCCCGACTCCTTTCATCTCCTAAGTCTGTAACCAACCTGCATCTGAACTCAGGAACTGCTTCTTCCCTTTGGTTGCTATGACATCCCCGCTCCTAACCTCAGGAGGTTATTCCACCAGCACGCTGATCCCACATCTTTTCATAATTAAGGATTGGCTCTCATATGTATTCTGTGTCCTACATTGTCAATTCTTCATTTTCATCTGTTTATTTTCATCATTAAAAAAATTCCTGTTGGTCCCATATCTTCCTTCATCTTCACTTCAGTTAAAAAAAAAGCCTATGAAAGTCCTAGCCATAACAGCAATCTTATCTACCTTTCATTCTCTCTGTAGCCAACTCCAGAAAGGATCATCCCTTCCTTTACATTGGATCTCCTTCACCAAATGGAAGAAAGTCAAGCTTTGTCGGTAGAGGATGTGGACATGACAGCACAGGACATAAAGTTCTTTTTCTGTGTCTAATGGGCCTTTTTTCCTATATAGCCTGTTAAATTAAGATATCTAGCCAGGCTCAGTGACACACATCTGTAATCCCAAGTACTTGGGAGGCAGAGATAGGACAATTGCAGATTCAAGGCCAGTCTCAGCAACTTAGCCAGATCCTCAGCAACTTAGTGAGACCCTGTATCAAATTAAAAAAAATAAAAAGGGCTGGGAGATGACGTTTTTACTTGCTGTCTCATGACATAACTAATTAGATAACTAACTTCTGCCGATTGTCTAACAAAATTATTCATTTATATGATTAGTTCTGTGTCTTTTGTGAGTGATTCCAAAGGTGGAAAATTTGCACAATATGTCAAGTCGATACAGTTGGTGTTTCAGGACATTCTCCTTTCCTCAGTCACACCATCGAGTTCACTGAACAGCTAAGTAGTCTGATTTCTATAACAGAGTCACTGATTGGGTCCATCTTTAAAAAATATTAGACTACATAATATCTTATTCTTGTAAGCATCTCCCATAACAGAAGAATAGGAAAAAAAAATCAAAGAAGGCCTAGGTAGAAACTGATAGACTATAGATTATGAGTGGCCTGTGTTTATAAATAAAGCTTTATTGGAACATAGCCACACCTATTAGTTTACCTATATTTGTTACTATTTTTGTACTAAAATTGCAGAGTTGAGGAGTCACCACAGAGACTGATCCAAAGAGCCTATCACATTTATAATCAAGCCCTTATAGAAGAAGTGACTCCCTAGTCTTGGGTGAAAACTTGATGATTCCCCAAAACCAGTTGAAACAGAAATTTTAGGCATGCAATTGGTTGCTCTTCATCAGTCACTAAACATGCATGTATTAAGCTCTATTCTGATATCGGCATTCTTAGGGGTAAAATTGAGGTGTAAGATACATGATCACTTTTCACAAGAAATTTATGATAAAGTCAAGAATACAAAACATCCACACAGGTAAAAAGATATGGAAATATATAATGGAGTGCTTAGTTAAGGTGATGCATATTTTAAAACTGTGATAATCTATATATGACACCATATCTCTCTCATAATTCCTTGCAAACATCTCCTTGAAGTTTGTTCTTTGATCTATTGAGGCTATCTAAAAGCACGTTTAGGTGACTCCTTAAGTTCTACTTCCTCTAAGTAAAGATGTCTTCTCGAGCCAGGCGTGGTGGTGCACGCTTGTAATCCTAGTACTTGGGAGGCTGAGACAGGAGGATTGCAGGTTCATGGCCAGCCTCAGCTACTTAGTGAGGCCCTCCGCAACTTAGTGAGATGCTGTTTCAAAATAAAGAATAAAAAATAGGGCTGGGGGTGTAGCTCAGAGGTAGAATGCCCCTGGGTTCAATCCCCGGTACAAAAAAAAAAAAAAAAACTTAAAAAAAAGATGTCTTCTCATTTGGGATTTTGGAAGAAGTCCATAAACTAGTTCCTTAAACTAGTAAGTTCTTGATAAATGACACACACACTAAACTGTGTCAATAACCAGGATGTTCCTACCATTCAATGAATTTCGCTACCTCTGAACAATGGATAAATGACTCATCTAGTCTGTTTAAATGACCTGTTTGCTGTTATCTGCACACAGTAATTTACTGGAGGAAATTGGATTTTGCTGGCCTGTACTTCCTGCTCTGTTCATTTGGTGCTTCTTCTCTCTTCTATTCTGACTCATAAATGAGTCAATCTCACCTCAACATAATGCTGTTAAGGTCTAATACTTTGTGAAAAAACTTTTCTAAAAAATGACACTCATGAAATTAAAATGAATAACTCATTTTTGAGAATATTCTCATAAGCCTGTAAAAATGAAGATGGATAAAATATCAGGAAAGCCTTTCTAGAAATATTCTACAACTCAGAAGAGTTGTCCTGTATAATAGCACTCCTAATTGATTTAATTTCATCTTAGAGCACTCAATAAAATGAAATGCCTTGGTGTGAACACTGAAAGCATTTATGCTTCAGTTGAACACAACCTTTATAGGCATGAAGAGCTGGAACAGATATTTATGTTAACTTGCCTGTTGTTGCTAAAGATGTGAACAAAAGCGGTTCTTCCAATCAAACACTGACATTGAATTTAATGAAGCAATCAATCAGCTGACCAAGAAGCCTCGGCAGAGCATTTACTTTGTGTACAGCCTTGTCCAGGTTACTCTAAAATTCAGGGCACCATAATACTTCTAGTCTTTAAAGAAATTGCAATTAAATTTGGAAACTCATTAATGTAAACAGAAAATAGTAAAATGTTAATGTAAAATTGAGTGAAATCGGAGATCATTTCTAAAATATATTTTGTGTTTCCTAAGACACTAGCCTGATACTCGGTGTGATGAGCTAAATAAATTACTGGTAAATGAAGCATTTGGTGAATAAAAAATTGTGATTTGTAATCTTTATATGTCACTAAACTCAGAGAATCTATACACTGAATCTTGAAATAATTCAGAAAATCATTACTGAAATTATGGGATTTCTGCTTACAATTTCAGGGTGGGAAGATTTAGATAATAAGGAAGGCATTCCAGAGTGTAGGAAAGACATAACCAAAGAATGGAAATAGAAATGGATACAGAATATGAGAGAAAATGGACTTGATTTGTGTATTCATCAAGAGGAAATTTGAAGTCAGATAACAAGGGAAAAAAATGGTTGACATATGAGTAACAATTAACTTTTGCAAATTCTTAAGAAGAACTTGATTTTGAAATGAGTAATTTGTTTACAGTGAGAATTGTTCCAATCAAGCATCGCTATATAATACATTTTAAAATCTGGGCCAGGATTTACATAGTTTGATAATTGGCAAGCAAGGGCTTGGGTTTCTCTTTGTGAATTATAATGTAGTAGCAACTGTTAACTTTCTTAGGAAGCTTCAGATATATTCAGATGAGATTTGTACAAATTATATTCATCAAACTTGACTAGATAAACTTTGTCACCCCTTTCCCTTCCATTTTTAACTTAGAGCCCAAAGCACCTTTTATGATTATAATAAAGGTCTGGTTAATATCCAAATTTCTTGCTGCAATTCTACCCTCTTCTATGTGCATTAGAAGCCCAAATAATTCATAGAAACAGTTTATTCTGCTCATATACAGTGAAGCATGTACCAATTGGACTGTCATTCTTCAGCTAAAATGAAATGATTTTGTTGTTTTTGTTCTATTAAAAAATAAATTATCCTCATAACTTCTATTTATGATTTTAAAATTTGAAATTGTTGCATTAGACCTCTTCTTCAATATACCACATCTAGCAAACTAAATAAAACAAAAACGAAGCTAATTTTTTAGTCTATGTATATAAAAATGCTAAAAGTGACCGAAAATTCATCTGGAGATGGTTGGCAGCAAAGATGAAGAATGGACAATCATAGGCAAACTGGAGAAGTTGTAGGAGGAAGATGCCTAGGAGCTAACTGAAGTTTTGAAGGATAGGAGGCAGCAAAGCTTCTTGGTTGAGATACAACTCACAGATGGTGGATTATTTGTAGGAAAACACACTTTGAATTTAAGATAGGAATAATACAGATAAGAATTATACTCCCAAGAGTAGAAGGTTAGGAGTAGAAACAGTAAATTCCAATCCATTTAAACAAGGATTCTTTGGAACAGCACTATAGAATCTTTAATAACATGATAAACCTGAAGTTAATTCCCTTCTTTTTCTTTCATCAGAAAACTTTTATTCCAGAAAATTGAAGTTATGTGTGATCTGCCTCTCTTTAGTAACTTCCACCCATAAATATAAAAATGACCTTTTGTATTCTCTCTCTCTCTCTCTCTCTCTCTCACACACACACACACACACACACACACACACACACACACACACCATTTCCTTGACTATGAGAAATTTAGGTGCAACTTCTATTCATGGCAAGTTAGACTACTTCAATCCTAAAAATTATTTCTCAAGACCGGAGTGCCTTCCTGTCTCTCTGATTTCTTTTGCTGCTATATTTCCTGAAAGATCAACTAACATTTCCTGCCTTTAATTCCTTGTCTATGTTTCCCTTCTTCCCTTCTTAACCTTGAAATTTGATTTCAATCCCCAATGCTCTAGAGAAACTATGTTCACCAAGGCTTCCAATATCTACCTAATCACCCAGTTAGGAAATCCCTTATTTCTTTGGGTCTTTGGTGCACTTGACATTATTGCTCATTTCAACCTCAAGCTTCTCTTGTCTCTTATATTCCATCACTCTAATTTTCCTCTTACATTTTATTTCCTCTGAGAGTTCAATATTGGTATCCTTTATTAAGTCTCCCATTAGGCCCCATGTTCTGCTCTGTGCTCTTCTCCCAAAAGCCTCTTTAAAAATATTACTCTTGAGCTGGATGTGGTGGTGCAGGCCTGTAATCCCAGTATTTTGAAGGCTGAGACAGGAAGACCACAGATTCAAGACCAGCCTCAGCAACTCTCGGGTACCTAGAGAGATCCTGTTTCAAAACAAAAAGTAAAAAGGGCTGGGGGTGTAGCTCTGAGGTAATGCCCTTGAGTTCAATCCCTAGTACAACAAAATAGTTGTGTTTTTTAATGAGCATTTTGCAGACAGAAATCATGCATTCACAAACATTTACAAAACATAGCTGAGTACATTGTTGGACACCAACAGAGTGAGTGCACTTATGTAACTACCACTCAGGTAATAGAATATAACATGATCGACAACCAGAAGTCTCTTTCATGCACCTGTCCAAGAAGTGCCCAGCCCTTACTCCAAAAATAATCACTATACTGATCTCTAATAATATACAGTAGTTTTGCCTTTTTATAGATTAGGTCATTTGTTATGCACTCTTGTCTCTGGTTTCTTTTGCACAATGTCAGCTTTGTGAAATTTATCTATCCTTGTCTGTGCAGCAGGAGTTTGCTACTTCTTTTTTTTTTAAAGTGAGGTAAATTTGTTTTAATTTTTATTTTTAATGTGCTTTTATTGGTGCATTGGAGTCTTACATCACAATGAATATCTATGCAACCTAGGGAGTAGTGGAGACACACAAGGGACTCCGGTTGATAATGGAGAACCCTCAGTGGGGCAAGGGAAGTGGTATGAGGGAAGGGGAAGGGCAAGAAAGAAGTGAATCTGTTTGCTACTTCTAACAGAAATGATTCTTCCATTCTACTGTTGATGAACATTGGTGCTTTCAATTTGGGGTTGACATGAATGGTGCTGCCCTGAACATTTTTATATGTATCTCTCAGTGTCCATAGGTATATTCCTAGAAGTAAAATTTCTAAATGATAGAAAATGCATATGTTCAGTCTAAGTAAACACTACTAAAATGTATTCCAAATTGGTTACATGAGTTTCTGTTCCCACAGCAGTGAAACTTCCAGTTATTCCACATCTTTCCAGTACTTGGTAAGGCACTTAAAAAAAACTGGCCATTTGGTGGATATGAGGTGGTATGCTATTGAGCTTTTAAGTTGCATTTCCCTAATGAATCATGATATCAAGCACTGTTTTTCATTTTACTGGCCTTTAGATATTGTTTTTGTGGAGTGCTTGTTTAAGTCATCTACTTACTTTGGATTGGATTGCCTGTCATTTAATGATTTCCAGAAGCCATTTTATATTCTGAATACCAGTTCTTTCTCATAGAACTGATACCTGGAATATAAAAAGAAATGTGTGTGTGTGTGTGTGTATGTGTGTGTGTTTGTGTGTGTGTGTGTACACACACACATACATATAGCAAATATTTTATTTAATTCTGCAAAATACATTTTTATTTTCTTAGTGATGTCATGATAAATAGAAGCTTTTAATGTGAATGTAGTTCAATTTACCAGTCTTTGCTTTTACAGAGAATGCTTTTGTGTCCTGTCAGTATTGCTGATCAGTTGTCCTCCTTGCTTCATTCTGAATCTTAAGTTAAATATTTCCAAAGATTTTATCATTAAGTATTATGCCACAGGTTTTTATGAATGATGTTTATCACATGGAGTCCCCTGTATTTTATTTTATTTTATTTTTTTTTGGTACTGGGGATTCAACCCAGAGGCATTTTACCTCTGAGCTATATCCTCCCCCAGGCTTTTTAAATTTTTTATTTATTTACTTTTTGTTTTGAAACAGGATCTCACTAGGTTGCTGAGAGTCTAACCACGTTGTTGAGGCTGGACTTGAACCTATTATCTGTGTCAGCCTCCCAAGTACTGGGATTATAGGTGGGTGCCACCATGCCTGGCTGAGTCCCCTGTATTCTTACTGTGCTAAGAATATTTTGTCATAGATTGGTGTTGAATATTTTCAAATGGTTTCTATGAGCCTATTAGAATGGTTGTATAATTTTTTCTAACATGTGAATTATATTAATTGATTTTAAAATTTAAACCAAATCTTTTAATGGATGTGGGTGTCAAAACCAATACCAATAGCTCGGAGTGGTAGGGCATCCCAGTACTTGGGAGGCTGAGACAGGAGGATCACAGGTTCACAGCCTGCCTCAGCAACCTTGTGAGGCCCCCCACAACGTAGTGAGATCCTGTTTCAAAATAAAAAACAAGAATAGGGCTGGGGGTGTTGTTCAGAGGTACAATGCCTATGAGTCCAATCTCCAGTACCACAAAAAAGAAAGAAGAAAGAAAGAAAGAAAGAAAGAAAGAAAGAAAGAAAGAAAGGAAGGAAGGAAGGAAGGAAGGAAGGAGAAGGGGAAGGGAAGGGAAGGAAGGAAGGAAGGGGAAGGGGAAGGGGAGGGGGAAGGGGAAGGGGAAGGGGAAACAGAAGGGAAGGAAGGAAGGAAGGAAGGAAGGAAGGAAGGAAGGAAGGAAGGAAGGAAGGACAGCACCAATCTCAGTAGCGTGTGGGGAGGTTGCGGGAGCGGGTGGGACCCAGAGGGAAATACCAAGTGCTGTGTGCGTGTGTATTTGTATCATTCTGAACTTCATCGTGATGTATAATTACAATGCACCAGTAAAAGTATATTAAAATATATTATTCTGATTATCTATTACTTAATGTTACTTGAGACAGATAGATGTTTAGAACCTTGATTTTGAACTTTTCCTTATCTTCTTGTATTTTACTTTTTACTAGGGATTGAATCCAGGGACTTTCTACCTCCACTTCCCAGCCCCTTTTATTTTGAAACATGGTCTTGTTATGTCGATAAAAGTCTCACTAAGTTGCTAAGGCTAACCTCAAACCTGCAATTCTCCTGTCTCAGCCTCCCAAGCACTGGGGTTACAGAATGTGCCACCATGCCTAGCTAACTTTTTTCTTTTCTAATTTTTCACTGAACGCTGCAAATTTCCTTCAGAGCATTGTTTTATCTGTGTATTAGTCAGATTCCTATCTGGAGACAAAATCTACATAGCAAATTGTACAGAATTTTACTATAAAACTATTAATTATAACAAAGAATTACATACAAAGTTATAAAGAGAACTCTAATGATATAGGGACAATACCTATAAAGAGCACCTACTACTTTCTAGGGCTGACGCAGAGCGCTCAATAAAGAAATTTGGGCGGGGCGTGGTGGCGCACGCTTGTAATCCCAGTACTTGGGAGGCTGAGACCAGAGGATCCAGGTTCACGGCCAGCCTCAGCTACTTAGTGAGGCCTCTGCAACTTCGTGAGACCCAGTTTCAAAATAAAGTATAAAAAATAGGGCCAGGGGTGTAGCTTGGAGGTAGAACGCCCCTGGGTTCAATCCCCGGTACCGCAAAAAAAAAAAAAAGAAATTTGGGAGCAAACCCTCTCTCCCTACATTTCTGATCCAGACAGAGTGCACCTTGGCCCATTTGGTAGTAGTAGGCTGAGTAAGTGTTAGATTGATGGAATTTACCAGGAAGCTGCCACAGGAAGCACATGCTGAAACTTCCTGCAGCACTGATGTGCCTGGAATGAACGAAGGTGGTTGGGGAAGTTGTTGGTGAAGAGATGACACATTATGAAATTCATTAGGAGCAAGGGCCACTAGAACCCCCTGCAGAGCTGGCTCCCCCATCTCAGGAAAAGACTCACACTAGAGCCAAGAAGAGGTCTCTATTTCATGCAGTGTCCCTCCAGATTCCTCTACAAAGTTTGATCTAGTGCAGTTGATAAAAGATCAATGTATACAGGATCCAGCAAGGCAAAAAGGTTTGACATACTTTGAATAGGACCATACAAATACAGCAAACAAAGCCTACATGATTTCTAGCTTACATATCCATTTTTCTTTGTTTTCTTTTTACTCTTATTGTTACATTGCAATTATTTATCCTAGTGAGATTCAAAGTGATAAAAATATACATGCACACTGCACTTGGTGTGTCTCTCTCTAATTCCACCCCTCTTCTTAACCCTCCTCGTACATGTTAGTGAGATTGATAGTGATGCTTTCACATGTGGACATAGCAGTATTTGAATTGTTCCCATCACCAATTCCCATTTTTCCTTTCCCTCCATCCCTCCCCTTATCCTCTTCTACTATTCTACTGATATCTCTCATCATTTATCTGAAGTTCCTTTTGTTTCTTGTTTTCTCTCTAGCTTCCATATACGAGAGCAAACTTACACCCCTTGACTTTCTGAGACTGGCTGGTCTCACTTAGCATAATATTCTCTCGTTCCATATATTTTTGAAGCTCAGAGAGTGAGCTAGGAGTGAATGGAATTCAGTCAAACCAGCCTATGGATACTACCATCTTAGGACTCAATTTTTATAGGTATAGATTTATAAATTTTATTAAGTGCTTCTACATTTGGTGAATACTACTCAGTTAGCCAGATCATATGTTGTGATGTTAAGAGAATACTTCTCAAAGTGTCATGAGATTTGAAATCAAATCCTAACCATCTTTATTTTTTAAACTGTTTTTCAATCTTCATTAAGGCAAATTAGTTACATTTGTATATTTTTATTTCCCTGTCATCAAAACAAGAATTATAATAAAACCTGACACATTTAGGACGAGAAGAAGAAAGAGGAGGAGAAGGAAGAGGAGGAGGAGAAGAAGAAGAAGAGAAAGAAAGAACAGAGAGAAAAAGACAGAGAAAGACAAGTCTGGTAAATATTCCCTAGTATCCACGAGTCCCTGTATGATTGTTAACCATCAGTATTGTTGACTATTTCTAAATTCTAGGCTCAGGAGTAGTTATATTTTTGCTCCATATACTTTTATCTGGCTTCTTGTGGGACCTATGACCCATAAGAACCAAATGACTCTCTGACGTTGAGAATGTTTCTGGAGAAAAGCAAAATAGGCTGGTGTACAAGGAACCAATCCCATTGTTATTATCTGACTGCATTTCCAGAAAAGACTGAGGGCTGTATGAATCAAGTTAACCTAACGTTCAGGAACTAACATAATACTTTATTCTCTATAGACTCCTTCTCAGCCTTTGTCCTACCTAACAAATAGTGCCTAGCTGAGACTATGATTTGCTTAATAATGGCAGCCATATTTTTCCTTTGGGGTGCTGGGGATTGAACCCAGGGGGCATTCTATCTCCCTCCAAGCTGCATCCCCAGCCCTATTTTATTTTATTTTTTCATTTGGAAACAGTGTCTCACCTAATTCCTGAGAGCCAAGACTGACTTTGAACCTGTGATCTTCCTATCTCAGCCTCCCAAGTCCTCGGATTACAGGCATGCACTACTATGCCTGGCAAAATGGCAACCAGAATTAAGCACTTCATGCATCTAAGTAAAACACTGAATTAATTTGATCAGCAACTATTTCATCTGAATCTAACAAATGCCAAGATTATGAATAGGTACAAACTTTTAACTAGAAAGCCTGCTATTGATTCTGCTTCCCTGATGTAACTGCAAATATTTAATTATCTACAGCCTTGCATCACATTTGGAGTAGAAATTTGGATCATTGTGTGATGTAGTTACAACAATCATATCCAGAAATAAATATCCAGGCAGGTTGAATTGTTGTCTTTGTGCCCCACACACACACCTACAGAGTTAGACACACAAATATATATGCAATTGTGTCTATAGACAACATAGTCACATTTAGTTATACTTAAATATTTACATATACCTTACACGATTTTTTCTTCTTTTTATCAAATTATTTTTTTTCTCCTCGAAAATACTGCTTTCCTAATGGAAAGATCTGGTTTTCTAGAGTGACACAGTTACAAAGACTGAAAGAGAATGTAATCTGTAATCTCTCTTTCCTTCCATCTGCCAGTTTAGCTAGGGAACACAAATAAGTACAGTGGCCCAGAATCCAAAGGAAGACTGCGGTCACTACCATTGCTTTGCATTTTGCATGATAATTGTGTTCTTTCTGTGGTTGGATAATTTGGGAATTAGATTCAGGGATAAAAATTATTACATCTGCATGAAGGCTCACCTCCCACATTTCACTGTCTTTTTACTTCCATGGTCATTTAAAAGACATTTGTAGAGTTTGACAAAGCATTGATGACTCTCAATAAGAATAATGTGCACATTCAAATAGAGCCAGGCTTCCTAATAAATCTGCAACAAGGCTAAGCCCTGCCAGAGCATTCTTCTGGATTTGCTGCAGAACACTGCCATCAGGTGTGGAATCGCAGAGGCGGTTTCCAGAGACACTTTCAGTGTAGATATGGTGGCGCATGGGTCTCTCCAGAAACTTGACCCACAGATATTTTTTTTTAATTTTATGGTATTGGGGATTGAACCCAGGGACATTCTAACTCTGAGCTATATCCCCAGCCCTATTTCATTATTTTATTTTGAAACAGGGTCTCAGTAAGTTGCAGAGGACCTCACTAAGTTACTGAGGCTGGCCTTGAATCTGTGATTCTCCTGCCTCAGCCTCCCAAGTACTGGGATAACAGGCATGCACCACCACATCCGGCTCCCTGATATGTTTTCCTTTACATATTTTGTGACAAGTTTTAGCACATTCCAAATGTCTTCTGAAATTTTTATTGACTCTTCCATTGACACAGCCCTTTGAAACTTTAGAGCAAAGGAGAAATATATCATGTTAATGGCCAGAAAAACTCATCAACTATGACACTGCTTTGTATTCAGAGTTTGAAGCAGAGAATAAAACAGGCATGAATAAATCAGGTGTGGTGTCCCATGCCTGAAATTCTAGTACTTTGGAGGCTGAGACAGGAGAATCACAGGTTCCAAGCCAGTCTCAGCAACTTAGCGAGACCATGTTTAAAAATAAAAATAAAATAAAATAGGACTGGTAGTGTAGCTCAGAGGTAGAACATCCCTGGGTTCAATCCTAGTACCACAGGAAAAAGAAAATAATACCAGGCATGAATGACCACCTGCCTTTCATGAGTGCCCCCAAATTATTCTGCTCAATTATGTATTAGAAAGAAATATTCTACTTTCTATTTTCTCAGCTAACTTTGAATTAATTAAAAATAATTGAACAAGCAAATAAACACAACTTTTCTTTGTTATTTTTAAGAAGTAATCTATATGAGCCGGGCGTGTTGATGTATGTTTGTAATCCCAGTACTTGGGAGGCTGAGATAGGAGGATCACAGGCCAGCCTCAGCTACTTAGTGAGGCTCTCTGCAACTTAGTGAGATCCTATTTCAAAATAAAGAATAAAAATAGGGCTGGGGATGTAGCTCGGAGGTAGAATGCCCCCAGGTTCAATCCCCAGTACCGCAAAAAAAGAAGTAATCTATGTGTATAAATGAGCCAACAATATCCTCAAAAATGTGCTGAAAAGATTGCCTGGCACAGAGTAAAAACTCAAAAGATATATATTGAACAAATGTAAAACTAAGTAATAAAACTTAGCCTTTTGTTCAAAATGCAACAAAGTATTCCTCTAGCATAACACTTTCCAACCATAGGTATCCTACTATACTTACCAAATGAAGCTTGTACTCTAGTCAATATAAAAGGATCAATATAATCATCATCTTATTGATTATTTTTAAAAATAAAATCTCCTTTATCTACTCTATTTGACAGTCTTAACTTTATTGGAAAATATGCATTAGAAATATTCTTTTTTTTTTTGCGGTACCGGGTATTGAACCCAGGGGTGTTCTACCTCCGCGCTACACCCCCGGCCCTATTTTTTATACTTTATTTTGAAACCGGGTCTCAAGAAGTTGCAGAGGGCCTCACTAAGTAGAGAGAGAAACAGAGAGAGAGAGAGAGAGAGAGAGAGAGCTGAGGCTGGCCACAAACCCGGATCCTCTGGTCTCCGCCTCCCAAAGTACTGGGATTACAAGCATGCGCCACCACGCCCAGCTAGAAATATTCTTGAGAAATTAAAAAAAAGAAATGTGCTTGGGATTTGACTAAATCAACTGAATCTGAATTAATTCTTTTTGTTTCTGATCACCTAAAGCATGGATCTCAATCTCACATCTGAAATAAATTCCCATCTTTAAAAAGTTCATTAAGTGTATGTCCTAAAGTTTAAATGCTACTTAGGTAGGGTTTATGTTTCATATTTTAATAGATCAAAACCAGAACATCTCCCATTGACTATACCAGGAGAAGTCATGACTGTCAGTGGCCCTAGACATGAAAGGCCACGTATAGTTGGCCTAGTATATCCACCTTCCTTTCAGTGGTCCAAAACTTTCAAATACCACCCACTCTTGGCAAGATGCCCCCGACCCCCAGAGGTCTGGGTAGTGATATGCAAAGAAGAAGGTGGCTAGATTCCACAGCTCTCCTCTCAACCAGAAATGAACACCCTTGCTTATGATGAATGTATGCATCCTTTCTTACATTTCATCTTCTGAAATTCTTTTCCAAAAATTTTTGAGATGCCCACAGGCAGGACATACATTAAAAAGTTTTATTGCACTGAGCTCAGTAGCTACATTTTTATTTTAAAATTTCTTTATGGCATGTGATACATAACCCTGTCATTCTCATTTTCCACTAATTTATTTCCCACTAGTTTTCTCCTTAATAAAACTAACATGTTCCATTTAACTCAGTGAAGTGCAACTTGTTTATGTAGGCCCATGTCTAGGGTCCTGACAGCAGAAGTAGCTGGCTTTTATTCTCCTCCTGGGTTATGCTTGCAGTCCTGTCACTCAGCAGCTGGTCTGGGTTGTGGTGCAGCTATTTTAAAGGAATCTCAGTCCCTAGCCCTGCTGCTGCATGACTTACTGATGAAGTGGCTCTTGAGCTCTGTGGGCCAAGGATTGCTGCTCCATTGTGCTCTATCAGTTGTCTAGCAGGCATCGAACAAAAATACCAGCAGCACAGATCTCCATATACAGACTGAATGGAAATGGGCAGGGAAATGACACAGCTTCTTACTTTGGGGATGCCTTACCACTTATAAGCAATGCACTGATCCATTTTCAATGTAAATATGTGTGCATGTGTGTGTTTAATTAACACAGCACTTTTATAATGTGCCAATAAAATTGAGGCCTATCGGTAGAATTATTCCCTAAAATTAACATCTGTCCTGAAGAATCCATGTGATCTGGGGCATGGGTCCCAATATTTTATACTAACTGCTGCCTTGAACTAGCTGTAGGTGTCTCTGGGTCCTGAACTAAAAAGTCACTTTCAGCAGTGAACAAATTTTCAAATAGCCCCTCTCCAATACCTCCCTTACATACTGCTTAGTGTGGCAATATTTATAAAGTGGACAACATTATAAAGTCACTCCTTCTATACCTCAAAACTTACTTCTTGGATCTGCAAAAGACCAGTAAGAGTCAGGCATGGTGACTACTTGGAAGGCTGAGACAGCAGGATCGCAGGTTCAGGACTAGCTTCAGCAATTTAGCAAGACTCTCAACAACCTAGTGAGATCTGTTTCAAAACAAAAAAAAAAAAATTAAAATGCTGGGGGTGTAGCTTGGAGGTAGAACGCCCTGGGTTCAATTCCCAGTACCACAAGAAATAAAAAGACCTATAAAAGACTGGGTTCAAGGAAAGAACTCTTCTATAAATGGAAACTGTATTTAGTACTAGACCTAAACCATATTTAGTATTAGAGGTCCGGGCAATGATCCCTGAGGCTAGTGGATTACTATAAGATTAGAACAATAATCCTATAAGATTAGAATGATATCCTATATATTTCAGTTGCATTGATGAGAGTCTAGTCAGCATGAGAGGACTCTGTTCATGCCTTCTATGTAATCATGACCTGCATTGTGGCCCAGCCATCCTCTGCCTCTGTGCCTGATCCTGATTTCTATTCCTCCAAGCTCCTGGTCAGATTTCTTCTTTAATACAGAAAGTCCATCCTACATAACTTGTAGTCTAACTAGAAAATATACCTGCTGCTGTGCCTTGCATTTAAGCTTAGTTAATCTGGGTACTAATGCTAACTAGTATCCCACCAAAAGCCAATAAATGCCCTTGAATATGGCAAATAAGCCTAGCTCTTGCTCATTTTGGTGACTTTGGTTCAAGTGCTATGTAAGTTACTTTAACCTTAACTCATTTTTTAAACTTACTCCCATTTCTCAGACAATTCACTCTTTGGTCTCAGCATCCTATGTTATAAAATATAGGTTGGAAATAATATAAAGTTTATTGTTTGCATTGTGTGATTTTACAATTGCCTTTCTTTTGAAAAGTTCTTAAATTCTGTCTCTACTGTTAGTAATACTATTCTAGTTCTTATAATCCTATCTTTGGCTTAATTTATTCTGCACTCTGCCCTGTAAACCAACATGGCTCAGATTGCATAACCTTAGTGAAAACTCAAATGACTAATAATGTTGAAAATGGAAATTATTAGAATTTGGTTTGTTTTCTTCCAATATTTTGATCATCTGATTATCCAAATCAGAGAGGCCACACGATTAATTTCATCATCTTGACAACATTGCCCTGAACACTGAATAATTTTAATCACAACTGCTGGCATTAGGAATGATGTGAGCTCAGATTCTTTTACAACTATGTCAAGTCCATGCTAACAAAACCAAATAGGAAAATAGAGACAATCCAATATTTTTGTTGTTGTAGGCAGGAGTACGAATGGGGTGATGAGCTCTACAAAATAAGTTTAACTTCCTTTAACTTTCCATAATGTCTTCAAAAACTTAGGATCCAGTTAGGATCCAGTTGCTATTATTGTGATCTGCATTGAGTACATGGAGAAGCTGAAGACTAGAGAAAATAAGAAAGCTCCCTAAATTTATACAACTAAAGATTCACATGATTAGGACTAGAACTCTTTCTTATCAAGACAGTTCCAATTGCACTGCACTACTTCTTTTTTTTATGTTCATTTATCCGTCCATTGTAATTATACATTTTGATATATGTCAGGGTATCAACATCATACATGCACACATTGCACATTTAGCCCTCCCTCCAATCCCACCCTATTCCCTCTCCCTTCCCTCCCTTTCATGTTCCGGATAGTGATTGAGTCTTATAGGTTTGTGTATGTACATCATGTGCTATAGTGTGTTTCCCTCCACCCCCCTCCCAACTCCCTCAGTTAGGTCACCTTCTTTGTCCATCTAAAGATTTCTTCTTCTTCCCTTCTAAGTCCCATTCTATCTAGCTCCCACAGATTAGGGAGGACATCCGACTTTTTACTCTTAGTGACTTACTAATATCACTTAGCATAATGTTCTCTAGTTCTCTCCATTTCCCTGCAAATGATGTGATTTTGTTCTTCTTTGTGGCTGTGTAAAATTCCATTGTGTACATATCCCATAGTTTTGTGATCCATTCATCTGTTGATGGACACCTTGGCTGGTTCCAAAGTTTGGCAATTGTGAATTGTGC
>PVJS01011354.1:0-45932 GCA_004027185.1 Glis glis | reverse complement strand
TATACACATTGTTTATGACAGTAATTCCATAGATTCACTTCTTTCTTACCCTTACCCTTCCCTTGTACCCCTTCCCTTGCACCACTGAGGGTTCTCCGTTGTCTTTGGAGTCCCTTTTGTGTCCCCACTACTCCCTAAGTTGCGCATATTAATGAAAACATATGTCCCTTCTTTTTTTGTGATTGGCTAATCTCACTTAGCACAATTCACAGTGGCCAAATTATGGAACCAACCTAGATGTCCATCAACAGATGAATGGATTACAAAATTATGGGAAATACACACAATGGAATTCTACTCAGCAATAAAGAAGAACAAAATAACAGCATTCACAAGAAAATGGAAAGATCTGGAGAACATTATATTCTTTATTTTTGAAACAGGGTCTCACTAAGTTGCGGAGGCCTCACTAAGTAGCTGAGGCTGGCCGCGAACCTGGGATCCTCCTGTCTCAGCCTCCCAAGTACTGGGATTACAAGTGTGCGCCACCATGCCTGGCAACAATAAATTTTAAAATATATTCCAATGCTTAACATTTTCATTATTCTTGAATCCTGACAATGTCTTAAAGTGACTGTTTAAAAACTAATATGGAGTGGGCTGTTATAATAGGATAACTGGTATTAAACATCTTTTTGTGGAAAGATTAACTACAATCATGTGAACTTAAATAGAATTTATCAATAATATTTATCAAGACACCTTTTAGCCAAGTGTGGTGATACATGCTAATAATATCAGTACTTGGGAGGCTAAGACAGGAGGATCGCAGGTTCGTAGCCAGCCTCAGCAACTTAGTGAGGCCCTCTGAAACTTAGTGAGAACCTGTTTCAAAAAATAAAAATAAAATAGGGCTGGGAGTGTAGCTCAGAGGTAGAATGCCCCTGGGCTCAATCCCCAGTACCACACACACAAAAAAAAAGACACCTTTTGTTGGGACAAAACTCTCACATTGCTTAAGAAAAAATGTTGGCCAGGCATGGTGGTGCACACCTGTAACCCCAGTATTTGGGAGGCTGAGACAGGAGGATTGCAGGTTCAAAGCCAGCCTCAGCAATTTAGCAAGGCTCTAAGCAACTTAGTGAGACCCTGTTTCCAAATAAAAAACAAAATAGGGCTGGATGTGTAGCTCAGAGGTAAAATACCCCTGGGTTCAGCACCACAAAAAAAATTAAAAGTATGTTTATAGCAGCACAATTCGCAATAGCCAAATTATGGAACCAACCCAGGTGTCTGTCAACAGATGAATGGATAAAGAAAATGTGGTATATACACAATGAGATTTTACTCAGCCATAAAGAAGAACAAAAGTATGTCATTTGCAGGAAAATGGATGGAACTGGAGAATAAGTGAGATCAGCCAGTCTTAGAAATCAAGGGTGGTATGTATTCTTTCATTTGTGGAAGCTAAAGAGAAAAGAAAGAGCCATAGAGTAGTTGAAGTGGGTTAGGGGAGAGAGGGAGGGGAAGGGGGAGGACTGATGAAGGGAACAGTTCAGATACTGTGGCAATATGTAAGGATATTCCTACCAATGTCACTAACTCGTGTGGGGAGGGGAAGGGGGAGTGTGGTGGGATTGGGAGGGGAATACACAAAGCTGTGTGCAAGTATGTCTTTAACATGTATAATGTTAAAAATTATACATGTTTTAACATGTATAATTGCAATGCACCAATAAAATACTTATTTTTAGGCTTCTGCCATACCAATTACTAAATATCCTCTACTAGACAAAGTATTTCCTGCCTCCACTCTTTGTCTTTTCTATTTCTTAAATGCCTATGTGAATCCAGGCTGTATAGTTCCAAACCATCCCTTGGTTTTCCAAATCTATAAAGGAGTTCCTGGCTATTCTCAAAAGTATGTGGGCCTAAGTATTCCCTCACATTCTAAGCAGTATTCAGGAAAAGCAGCTGATTCCACCCCATCTCCTTCAAAAGCTCCCTTTATATTCGCTGTTCTGAAAATGTTCTAGATTGAACGCACAGGTAACAGTGTCTCTAGAGAAGGTATGCAGCCAGGCATGGTAGGGCAGGCCTACAATCCCAGTACTTGGAAGGTTGAGACAGGAGGATCCCAGGTTCCAGACCAGCCTCAGCAACATAGCCAGGCCCTCTGCAACTTAGTGAGACTCTGTTTCAAAATAAAATAGAGCTGGGATGTAGCTCAGAGGTAGAATGCCCCTGGGTTCAATCCCCAATACTACAAAAAATTAATTAATTAATTAGCTAATTAAAGAAGGGATGTACCAGGGCAGGCCTCAGCTGGCAAAAGCTGTAGTCCTTTGTCAACATCCCTCATTATATTCTCCTCCAGTTTATAAAACATAAACTCCAATGGAATACATGGTATTATACACTGCAAAAACACTCTAAGCTTTTAGTATACTATGAAATCTCCACTGACAACTGGGTAAAGTATTTATATGAGAAAATGTAAATTAAAGACTTATGGCTGCCTTCAAGCAAAAGTCAACTACATAATTCATGCAAACGTCAAACAAAATCTTACCAACCTCTCTGCATCTATAACTTGCTTTTGCCTCTCCCTTGTCACACGGAGGACAGGTCCCTGTGGCCATGGAAGGCCGCCTCTTCCATCGCCCACTGGTAAGGCAGGTAGCCCATTCTTTCATGTCCTCTCGAGAACTCTATTAGTTTAATGTTTTGTTCTTTCACTCGAGTCAGATTATGCTTTCTCTACAAACACACTCTGTTACTACCAACTTGGAAAAACTTTCTCTTGATGCCAAGAATCATTTGACAAAACTCATTTTAATGGTTCCCTCTATGGTAAAACTTCTTAGAAGGAACTGAAGATGTGGCTCAAGGGAAGAGCATGTGCTTAGCATACCTGAGGCCTAAATTCAATCTCCAGGAGCAGGAGCAGCAGCAATAATAACACAGAACTTCCTAGAAGAATTGCCTATAGATTTGTCTATAGAATTGTCTATGGAACTGTCACAAGATCCATTCCTTTCTTCCGTCTCCTTAATCTATTCATGCTGGAATTACATCAGCAGCAGCCCACAGTTCCTCTTAACTCTCAACTCTACTAGTTTGTGAGCAATGCAGCCCCCCCTCACCATTGGTGTTTGAACTCAGGGCCTCACCCATCGTAGACAAGTGCTCTACCACTAAGCTACATCCCCAGTCCTTTCTAAAATTTTATTCTGATACAGGGTCTTGCTAAATTGCCCAGGCTGGCCTTGAACTTGCAATTCTCCTGCCTTAGCCTCCCAAGTAGCTGGGATTACAGGCGTGTACCACCACTCCCAGCTCAGCATACCAACATTCAACAAATATTTATGAACCAACTACTATGTTACCAGCAGGTGCAGGAGATTTTCTGGGTGCCAGGGATAAACAAAACAGTTCGTAAAGTAAGATCCTTGAACTCATGGAACTTACAATTGCTAGATAGACAAGTATACAAGCAAATATTTAGTGTAATGTCATAAGGGATGATAGATAAAGTGATCAGGTCTGTCGACAGAACAAGATATAAATGAAGTTCACGAGCTGGTGTCTGTGGTTTTCTTGTAATGTTTCTTTATCTCACTGGTAAGGAACATGCTGAGAACCATCTGGGTCTGACAAGTTCATCTCCCTTAGGTATTCCTGCAGAGTGACAGTTATGTAGGGCTTGAAGAGAGTTCTCCCTACCTTAGTATCTGCTGTGTTTCAAGTCTTCATTGTTGGATTTCCCACATATCTTCAACATCTAAGTGGTGGCATGCCTTGGGCTTCTTGTAGCCCTTTTTGTCTCTATCAATAGCCTCTGTCTGTAGGTAATTCCATCCAATCTCATGGAACTATATAATTCCATATGACAGTAACTCCCAAAGTATATATCAGGTCCCAATCTATACCCTGAACTCCAGGTTCATATTCAACTGAGTATTATCTCCATTTGTAGGTCTTAATAAGCATCACAAACTAGCATGAAAAAATTACAGCTCAAAATTTTCCCCTTTTTCCTCCCTCAGTCTTTAAACACCTAAGTAAACAGTAATGGTATCTTCTTAGGGAATCAAACTAAAAACCTAGCAGCCATTCTTGATTTATTTTCATTTTCTGCCATTTTTAAAAAGATACATGGTATCACTGTGTTGCCTAGGCCAGCTCTGAACTCCTGGGCTCAAGTGATTCTCCTGCCTCTGCCTTAGTAGCTGGAGCTACAGGTGTGCACCACTGCACCCAGCTCCTGCCATTCAATAAGAAACAATACAATTTTTAAACACAGGCAAAATAGTAAAACAGATTCCTTATCAAAGATATGCAGATGGAAAATAAGCACATAAAAAGATGCTGAATATATATCCTTAGTCATTAGTAAATGCAAAATAAAACCACAATGTAATACTTATTAAAATCAGTGAATTTGAAGTCAGGCATGGTGGCACATGCCTGTAATTCCAGTACTTGGGAAGCTGAGACAGGAAGTTCACAGATCCGAGGCCAGTCTCAGTAACTTAGTGAGACCCTGTGTCAAAAACAAAAATACAAAATAGGGCTGGGGGTATAGCTTGGAGGTATAATGCCCCTGGGTTCAATCCCCAGTACCAAAAAAAAAAGTCAGTGAACTTGAAGACAGGTAATACATATGATCCAAAATGATCATATATATTAAAACCATTATAGAGGATCCAAGCACTGGTATTTCAAGGTAACCCACAGAGACACACCAGACTCCAAAAATCCAATTTTGAGGTATTTATTTTACCAACCGGCCGGGGCTACACACCTAAAGAGTGCA
Source organism: Glis glis (assembly GCA_004027185.1). Lineage (NCBI taxonomy): Eukaryota > Metazoa > Chordata > Mammalia > Rodentia > Gliridae > Glis > Glis glis. The sequence goes on along the minus strand of PVJS01011354.1, from coordinate 41,173 downwards.
GCCCCTAGGCTCTATTGATAGCCGCTTATATAGGAAAAAGTACAGTTTCATAGGATCAAAAGTTCAAGTTCACATAATTTTAGAATGATGGAAAACAAATCACTTGAGACCAAACAATACATGTTTACCTTACATTTAACATTTCTTTGATTTTCCACATCTGCATAAGCAAAGCGGCGGGGATACAGAAGCCAAGGTTAAGCATTATGCAGCATTAGCAAAGTTCACGGCAATCCTGCCTTAAGTCAAACATTCTTAGTGGAGCTTATGGCCTTGTAGTGCTCAGAGTGGCAATATGGAGTAACTAGTGCTAAGATCTAGGCACACTCTATCACATTGGGGAACAATATCAAATGTTATACATGCATCTAATTAGAATTCCAGAAGGGAAAAAAAGAGACAAAAAGGCAGAAGAAATATTCATGGAAATAATGACCTGTATTTTCCAAACCACTGATCCAAGCAACTTAGAAAACAAAACAGAATGATAACAACAACAACAACAAAAATTCACACCCAGGCATAGCAGACTGAAACTGCTGAAAGCCAAACACTAAGAAAAAGTCTTCAAGGCAGCTATCGGGATTCAAAACAACAAATGACCTGAAGGTAAAGAAGAACTACAGCAGACTGAATGTCATAAACCACACAAGCCACAAGGCAATAGAGTGACATATTTAAAAAGTTGAAAGAAAACAAAAACAAAACCCTGTCAACCCAGGATTCTATGTTCAGTAAATAGGAGGTTGCTCTTCCAAAATGATTCATGTACTTGGGCAAAAAACAATTCTATTTAGAGCCATATTCTTACAGGCTCTCTTTATTTTCTAAATGAAAGTCAGCACTTAGTGTAGGTATGTTTTCCCAGGTGATGTTCCACAAATATGATTTAATGATAGTTTAATTAGGAATCATTAATGTATATTTATGGAAAATCTTAGGAGGTCAGTAAATCCCTATGTAAAATTACCAAGTAAAAACTGAGATAGCTGTGTGTGGTGGCACACATTTGTAATCCCATCAACTTGGAATGCTGAGGCAGGAGTGTTCCAAGCTATCCCAGCACAATGGCTGGGGATATAGGTCAATAGGTTAAATCCCCAGTACAAAATTAAATCCCCAGTACAAAAATAAAAAACTACTGAGAATTATAAAGAGGAAGATGTTACTTTGTTAATGAATTCCAGTAGAACATGGAAAACTACACTAAAATTCACATCCAAATTATGCAGGTATGAAAAAATTACAGGAAGAGTGAGACTTTGAACTAGCAAAAGAAACTTTTGGTGTTAATAATCCAGTTTATGGAATAGATGCTATGAACCCATCTTCAAGAGTTAATTTCACAGAGTTTGGAAAGTTACTAAAAGATAAAATTACATGATATGAAAAGTCACTATATTATGCCAGTTTTTTGGAAGCCTTAGTTCAAGATGTGTGTATTTCATTGGAAATTGATGACTTGAAAAAGATTACCAATTCATTGACTGTGCTTTGCAGTGAAAAACAGAAGCAAGAAAAGCAAAGTAAAGCCAAAAAGAAGAAAGATGTGGTTCCTGGAGGGGGTAAAAGGCCACCATGAAGACGATTTGGCAGATTATGGTGGTCATGGTGGAGAATATGTACAAGACTATGAAGACTTCAGGTGACATTTTATCTTCTGGTGTCTTCTTCCTGTTGCCCACAATCCCTTCAACATGTAGCACAACTTCTTTTCCTTTCGGTTCTGCAAATGCTACAATCAAAAGTGCAGTATCCTCTGTGCTGGTTATTTAAGCCCTTGACACTAAGGTGCTAATGTGCAAATGAGGGAATTTGGATCTTGCTGCCAAGAGATTAAGATTGGGAACTTCCATTGCTACTAAATCATAGTTTAAAACAAAACAAACCTAATAACGTTGCCATTGTTGCTATCTGATTCCATAGCAGCAGTCACTAAATTGGAAACAAAGGTTGCAATATGACAAAAGATTTTGTAGTATTTACCAGCCCCATTCAGTAATACAGCCTTAACCATACCTCCTTGAACTACTCCATACCTTGTCAAGAAAAGCAGTTTGCAGAAAGGCATGTGGTGGACACCTAGTATTAAAATTGCTTTGTCTTAAAATTGAGTGTGAGGATGTTAAAAATACATTGTGAAGAAGACTGCTTATCAGAGTGAAGATATACTGCGGCTGAAAAGTACTAGTTTGATACTTAAAAATTAAATGACTGCTGGGTGTGGTGGTGCATGCTTGTAATCCCAATACTTGGGAGGCTGAAAACATAGGATCCCGGTTTGTGGCCAGCCTCAACTACTTAGTGAGGCCCTCCGCAACTTAGTGAGACCCTGTTTCAAAATAAAGAATAAAAAATAGGGCTTGGGGTGGAGCTCAGAGGCACAATGCCCCTGGGTTCAATCCCCAGTACCACAAAAAAAAAAAAATTAAATGACCAAAACCCTCCCAACTTTGAAGCTGAAGAAGGTAAACCTCTCCACTATCACAGCACAAGTTGTAGAATCTCTTAAGTGCATAGACTGTCTAGTTTTTATTTATCAGACTATTTCTACTGATGGAATGCATCAACAGGGGGAGGGGAACTAGCCTGTTTTTACTTGCCTGGTTCAAATGTCTGAGAAACAAATCTCTTTTGTGCTGCAGTGGAACAACTTTAATAGGGTTTTGGCATTTCCTTTCCTTTATAAAACATGCTCAGCAAACTACAGTTTGGTAAATTGTTATGTTAACAATCATGACATCTGTAATGTTTTATAAAGCAACTAATTTAATAAAATCACTATTGTGAGGACTAAAAAAAACCCAAATTATGCAGGTAGAGAAACAAATAAAAAAAGGCAAAGAATGTGATCTTATGATAATATACATGTTCCTTTTACTAGTAGAATAGTGGAAGGGGTTTGGTGTAGGAGGTAAGGAGGGGGAAAAGGAAGACTAAGGAAGGAAACAATTCAAACAATATGTCCATATATGAAGGTATCATTACCAATCTCACTAACATGTATAGGAAGGGAGAAGGGGGAGCAGGTGGGATGTGGAGGGAAACATACCAAGTGCCAAGTGCATGTATGTTTGTATCACATTAGATGTCACTATGATGCATAATTACAAAACACTAATAAAGGGCATAAAAACAACTAAATCCCCTATTAGGGAATAACGAGAATATTTTCAAAAAACAGAACAGTTTCTCTGAGAGTCTGAAGAGTTTGCACCACGTGGGTCATGTGGACACTGCATGAGATACAAGCCCTGTAGAAGATAGAAAGAATAAAAATATATGGTCTCTATACATACATACATACATAAACACGTACACACATGAAATATATATACACCTGAAAATTCAGTAACAGTATTTATCATTAGATACCAAGTACGTGTGTGTGTGTGTGTGTGTGTGTGTGTATTTGGCACTGGAGATTGAACCCAGGAATGTTCTACCACTGAGATATACCTGCAGCCCTATTTTATTTTTCATTTTGAAATGGTCTCGCTAAGTTGCCAAGGCTGGCTTCAAGCCTGCCATCCTCTTGGCTCACCCTCCCAAGTACTAGGATTATAGGCATGTACCACTGTGCCTGGCTGGATGATTATTATTAAAAGAAATAAGTGCCACAGAAGTTCAGAGGAAAAACTTCAAGAAGGCCACAATACTTCAGTTGGGTCTTAAAAGATGAATATATCTTCATTTAACAAAATAATAATAAAGGATATTCTATGTGTATGTTAAAGAAAGTTTTACAGAAACAAAATTTTCATCCTAAAAAATGACATGAACTTGGAAAAGTAGAATAAGGTCTATACAATAAAATACCCTATGATTATAAAAGGCAGATGCTTAGAGTCTAATTCATATGTCAGGTGTCACTATCAAAAGATAACTACTACACAGGATACACTCGCAAAAAGAAAAATGAGAACTACTAAAACACAACTGCAAAACTAAGAATCCTAAAAATAGGGGGGAAAAATTCACCAAGACTACAATAAATCCTCACAACCCCTTAACAATGGAAGTCACCAATACAGAAGATGCCAGATGGAAAATTCAGAAGTTTGATTAAGGACGTTAGGAATGAAATCAGAGAAGATATTCAGTGTGAAAGACTATGTCAATAAGGAAATAAGAGAAACCCTGAATGAGTTGACTCAATAAACAAATTAAAGCTATCGCCAACAGCCTAGTCCACATGGAAAACAGTCTCAGCCTTAGAAGATATTATATTCAAAACTGAACAATCAGTAAAGAATATAGAAAAGACAATACAACAGCAGAACCAAAACATTCTAGGAATATGGGATAATATCCAACGTCCAAACTTAAGAGTAAATGGCATTTGAAGAAGGTATAGAGGCAAAAGCGAAGGAAATTAAAAATCTCTTCAGAGAAGTAATAACAAAAACTTCCCAAACTTGGATAATGATATGGACATCCATGTACAGGAGACATTCAGAACCCCAATGAGACAAGTCAAAGAAAATCATCTCCCTACTACATTATAATCAAAATGTGTAACATAGGGGCTAAAGAGAAAACCCCAAAGGTGTCAAAAGCAAAAGGCCAGGTTACATGCAGAGGTAAAGCAACAAGAATTACTCTAGCTTTCTCAACCCAAATACTGAAAGCAAGGAGGGCATGGAGTGATGCATTTCAATCTCTTAGAAATAACTTCCAACCAAGATTGCTGTATCCAATAAAGTTATCCTTCAAAAACTGAAGTAAAAATTTTCCAAAATAAGCAGAAGCTAAAAGAATTCATGACAACCAAACTGTCACTCAAGAAATCACTCAAAGAAATCACGAAGAAAAAATGAAAAATAAACATTGGAACCAGAAAAGAGATGGATACCACCAGATGAGCAACTAAGCAAAGAAGAATTAATATTGTTTCAAATTGAAATCATACTCATAAGCACGCTTGTAATCCCAGTACTTGGGAGGCTGAGACAGAAGGGTTGCAGATTCGTGGCCAGCCTCAGCTACTTAGTGAAACCCTGTTTCAAAATAAAGAATAGAAGCCAGGTGTGGTGGTGCATGCTTGTAATCCCAGTACTTGGGAGGCTGAGACAAGAGGATCAGAGGTTCACGGCCAGCCTCAGCTACTTAGTGAGGTCCTCCACAACTTAGTGAGACCCTGTTTCAAAATAAAGAATAAAAAATAGGGCTGAGGGTATAGATTGGAGGTAGAATGCCCCTGGGTTCAATCCCCAGTACCACAAAAAATGAATAAATAAAATAAAGAATAAAAATAGGGCTAAAGGTGTATAGCTCAGAGGTGGAATGCCCCTGGGTTCAATCCCCAGTACCACAAATAAATAAATAAATAAATAAATAAATAAATAAATAAAATTACAACTCAAAATGACAGGAAATAGCCAGGTGTGGTGGTGCACGCTTGTAATCCCAGTACTTGGGAGGCTGAGACTGGAGGATCTAGGTTCACAGCTAGCCTCAGCTACTTAGTGAGGCCCTCCGCAATTTAGTAAGAACCTGTTTCAAAATAAAGAATAAAAAAAATAGGGCTGGGGGTGTAGCTTAGAGGTAGAATGCCCCTGCATTCAATCCCCAGTACAAAAAAAAAAACAGGAAATAAAAGTCATCTTTCTATAACAAACACTGAATGTCAATGGTCTCAATTCTCCAATTAAAATATATAGACTTACAAATTGGATTAAAACTCATAATCCAACTATATGCTACCTGCAAGAAACATACCTTATAGGCAGAGAGATTCACAAGCTGAAAGTCAAAGGGTGGAAAAAGATATCCCATTCAAATGGAGACCAAAAGAAAAAGGGGCACCTAACCCTCATATCTGACACAGCAGACTTCAACCTAAAATTTTTCAGAAGAGACAAAGAGGGTCACTTGTTACAGATGAAAGGAAGCATCCAAAATGAAGACATAACCATAGTAAATATTCATGCCCCTAATATTGGCATACCTATACATAAAACAAGCTCTTCTTGACTTCAAGACCCAGATAGACCCCAACATAATAATCCTGGGAGACTTCAACACACCTCTCACATCATTAGAACTGTCTTCCAGGCAAAAGATTAGTAAAGACACTTCAGACCTAAAGAACATTATAAACCAGTTGGACCTAACAGACATTTAGAAAATGTTCCTTCCAACAATAGCTGAATACAAATTCTTCTCAGCTGCTCATGGAACCTTCTCCCAAATAGACCATATTCTAGGCCACAAAACAATCACCAGCAAACCCTCCATAATTATATAAGTCCTTACATCCTTTCAGATTATACTGAACTGAAACTAGAGATCAACAACAAGAAGATCCAGAGGAATCACACAAATACATGGAGTTTGAATGATTTACTACTAAATGAAGACTGGATTTGAGAAGAAATAAAGGGAGAAATTTAAAAATTCCTAGAATCTTATAGCCAGGCGTGGTGGCGCACGCTTGTAATCCCAGTACTTGGGACGCTGAGACTGGAGGATCCAGGTTTGTGGCCAGCCTTGGCTACTTAGTGAGGCCCTCTGCAACTTAGTGAGACCCAGTTTCAAAATAAAGAATAAAAAAATAAGGCTGGGGGTGTATCCCGGAGGTAGAATGCCCCTGGGTTCAATCCCTGGTATTGCCAAAAATAAATAAATAAATAAAAATTCCTAGAATCAAATGAAAATAGACTTACAACTTATCAAAATCTATGGCACACCCTGAAGGTGGTGTTAAGAGGAAAATTTATAGCATTGAGCACCCACATTTAAAAAAAAACCAGAAAGACTCCAAATAAACAATCTAATGCTGTACCACAAGGCCCTTGAAAAACAGGAACAAACTAACCCCAAAGCCAGCAGAAGGCAGGAAATAAAATCAGAGCAGATATTAATGAAATAGGAAACAAACAAACAAAAAACCCAGAAGATCAATAAAACAAAAAGCTGGGTTTTTTTGAAAAGGCAAATAAAATTGGTGAACCCTTAGCCAACCCAACTAAAATAATTCACAAACCAAAATTTCTAGGATAAGAGATGAAAAAGGAGATATCACCACAGATAATGTAAAATATTAGAAAATTATTAGAAACTATTTTGAAAACTTATACTCCAATAAACTGGAAAACCTAGAAGAAATCGACAAAATTCTTGACACCTGTAACTTCCCTAAACAAACAAGAGGACAGAGAAAATGTAAACAGACCAATAAGAAGCAAAAAGATTGAAACAGCAATAAAAAGTCTCCCATCAAAGAAAAGTCCAAGTCCAGATGGATCCTCAGCTGAATTCTATAAGTCTTTTATAGAAAGACAAAGTCCAATGCTCCTCAAATTATTCCATGAAATAGAAAAAGAAGGAATACTACCAAATTCATTCTATGAAGCCAGCATTACTGTAATCCCAAAACCAAATAAAGATACCATAAGAAAAGAAAATTATAGACCAACATAACTGATGAACAAAGATGCAAAAATTCTTAATAAAATACTAGCAATTCGCATTCAAAACTACATCGAAAAAATAGTACACCATGACCAAGTTGGCTTCATTCCAGGGATGCAGGGCTGACTCAACATATGCAAATCAATAAATGTAATTCACCACCTTAATAGAGCTAAAGACAAAACTCACATGATGATCTTAATAGATGCATAAAAAACATTTGACAAAATCCAACACCCTTTAATGATTAAAAAAAAAACGCTGAAGAAATTAGGGATAGAAGGAACCTACTTCAACATTATAGAGGCTCTATATGATAAACCCAAAGCCAGCATCATAATGAATGGGGGAAAACTGATATATTTCGTCTTAAGATCAGAAACAAGACAAGGATACCCACTGTCACCACTCCTATTCAACATAGTACTTGGAAATCTACCCACAGCAATAATACAGGAGAAGGGAGGTAAAGGAATATAAATAGGGAAAAAAGAACTGAAATTGCCTTTGTTCACTGATGAAATGATCCTTTACTCAGAAGACCCAAACAACTCAACCAGAAGACTTCTAGAGGTGATAAACAACTTTAGCAAAGAAGTCAGATACAAAATCAACTTACAAAAATCACTAGCATTTCTATACACCAATCATGAATCCACTGAAAAAGAAATCCAGAAAACAATTCCTTTCACAGTAACCTCAAAAAAGATTAAATACATAGGAATCAATTTAATGAAGGAGGTAAACGACCTCTACAATGAAAATTATAAAACACTAAAGAAAGAAACTGAAGATCTTAGAAGGAAAGGCAGAATAAATATATAGTGAAAAATGAAATTCAAGCTGAGGAATTCACTTGAGGAACTATAACTTCAGAAGGAGCCATTTGGCCTTTTGGAACATGCAACAAGCAATAAAGATTCTTTTGAGATATAAAAAAAAGAAATTTTATTAAACATTTTAATAAAACAAAAATCTTAGAAGATGGAAAGGCAGAATAAATACAATCAAAATGGCAATCCTACCAAAAGTGAACTATAGATTCAACACAATCCCTATTAAAATACCATAAAATTCATATAGAAAAACAGAAGACCCAGAATAGCCAAAGCAAGTCTCAGCAATAAGAACCATGCCAGAGGTATCACAATACCTGATTTCAAATTATACTACAAAGCAATACTTATAAAAACAGCATGGTATTAGCACAAAAACAGACACACCAACCAATGGAACAGAGTAGAATACTCAGAAACAAATCTGATTTGTAGCCAGTTGATTTTTGATAAAAGTGCTAAGATCATATGCTGGAGAAAGAGCCTTTTCAAAAAATAGTGTTGGGAAAACTGGTTACCCATTTGTAGAAGAATGGAATTAAACCCCAACCTCTCACCTTGCACAAGAGTCAACTCGAGAAGGATCAAAGACCTAGAAATTAGTCCAGAAACTTTGAAACTACTAGAAGATGGCATAGGACCAATACATATAGGTACTGGCGAAAACTTCCTCAATAAGACACAGAAAGCTTAGGATTTTAAAACAAGAATTAATAAATGGGATGGCATTAAGTTAAAAAGTGTGTCTGCAGCTACGAAAATCATCAAGAATCTACAGAAGAGAGTCTACAGAATGGGAGATCTTTACCACCTACAAAAAATATTTTGTCTTAACAAATTTTACCTCAACATTGTTGCTTCTGCAAAGCCAAATTATCTTAGAATAATCGCATATCATCTAACATTATTTTACCTTGCAAGTACAAGAGAATATTTTGAATCACAAGCAAGCAAACAAACCATTTTTTCCCATATATTCCCATTTGACAAGAAAATTCTGAAGTTGGGTTTTTTCTGGGATACTGTTGTCCAAATACCCTTTCATTGTCCTAAAGCCCCTCATTCATCAAATAGTTAATGAATTTTTCTTTTTGGTAAAAAAAAATGGGAATAACACAACTGTAATTTATTGTTTTAAATAAATCTGACATTAAATCATCTTTTCCAGAATTCCTGTAAGGAAATCTTTGTCCTAAATTTGTAACAACTTGTGTTTAAAGAAACTAAAAAAATCATGTTCCATATTTGAAGAGAGTTCAATATCAAGGAACTATGGTTAAATGCCAAAAATGTAAGTCATTTCTGCTCCTGGAGAGATTAAAAAGGGTTTATAATGACTCTCCTCTTTGCCAACAGAATTTGGGCCTGAGCAAAACTTTTGTGTCCTACCAATGCCAAACAAAGTCCTTTGGGATGGAAGTCCAAATTCACTCTGACATTGTATGAAAGGAATCTTATGAGCAGAGGAAATATGCTCAATATCATTTTAAAAGATTTTTAAAACTAAAAAGATATGAGAAATGTTTTACTGACCTTTATGATTCTAGGTTCTGAAAGTTCTGCCATGTGGCTGATACCTGTCAGCCCCATCCATGATACAGAAAAACACTCCAATGAAGGAAGCCAAAGATAAAGTCATGTGTAGGTTTTCAAATCTTTTTTATCATGCTGAAGCTTCTGCCTTCTGGACAGCAGTCTGTGCTTCCCCTGTCCTGACACCCAAGATGATATCTCATCGCTTGGAAGTAAGGATATCTAAACTTAGTTAAGGTGACTGTAACAGACCGTGACAAGGTGGCCCAGCTGGCAAGCTCACGATGACCACATTTTGATCTTTTTACTTTAATCCAATACATTGTTCTCCTATTAGCTTGAAAAAACAATAATATATTTGGGCTATACACATACTCCAGGAATATATTTATTTATATAGAAAAAATACCACTGAATTCCTTCCAGCACAAACCTGAATTGATCTAGAATATAACCTTTACTTATTTGGATCCTTCACACTAAACCAAAAAGGAACCTGGGCTGCAGGGCTCCATTGGAAGAGAGATGGAGGGATGAAGCTCTGCTGAGGACTAGAGCCCTTATCTTCTGGGCCACTACCATGACAGTGACCTCAGGAGGGGTGTTGGGCTTCAATGTTGTTTTACCAAATGCGCAAAAAGAAGTGAAGAGAAGCTGGCTGCCAGGAAGGGATGCTGTGGGTGGGTTGGAGGATCCAGTCAACCGAGGACACCACGCCATGAACTCGGATGGACACCCAGGCGCACCTGACAGCACCAGGGGGTCAAGAGGAAGGCTGGGCTCGCAGTGATGCAGAAGACATGGAGGCACAGGAGAATTCCCAAAAGGAACTGGCAAAGCCGGGCTGCCCTCCCAGTGGGTTTAACAAATGATGTGACCCCAAACCACAGCTGGTAACCCCCAGGAGAGGGCTGGCGATACAAAGACACTAGGTGTCAAACTATCCACTGAGGCCAGGCACGCAGGAGACTTGGGAATCCGCGCATGGAACCCAAGAGGCATGGTGTATCCTGCCTGCTGTCCCAAGAGTCCCCAGGGAGCAGCGCATTATTCAGAGCACCTGCTGGCAGCCGCGGATGGAGCTCAGGAGGAGCCAGCGCTGTGGGGCCTTCAGCGGCCTCCACTCTGCCCCGAGCCTCCGCGTGCCGCCCTGCCCTCGCTCCCGCGCTCCGCGTGCCCTGCCCACATCACGCACTCCGGTGATGTCACAAAGGGCCAGCTGCACGCGGTGCACTTGGTCTCCAAGGGGTGGGATCAAGGAGAGCCCTCTCGGTATCTCCTTCTTCCTCTCCTTGGATCTGACCCACAGAACTCGAAATGGGCGACTTTCTCGGTGGACAAGATGGTGGGCCCCTCGGCCTGGCCTGTCCCCTGTCCCACCCTGTTCCCGCTGCTGAGCAGGACCACACCACTGCTGAGTGGGAGCACCTCGCTGACTCAGCTCCGGTGCTGGCCGTCTATCTGGCCTGCAGGCTCCCCTGCCTTGCGGCTATATGAGCTGGCCTCTGCAGAAACCCTCTCCTGTCGGCTACACACCCCACTCTCAGCGTCCTGACCACAGAGATATGTCTGGAGATCCGGAGGTCCCAGCCTGAGGTGTCCAATACCAACTCCTGCCCGTTGGGACCCCCTCCCCAGTTCCTCAGGAAGCCTCTCCAGCCCAGATGCCATCTCCTGCCTTCACCACCCCAGCAGGTAGACCAGGCTGTGGGCCCCTTGCCAGCCTCTCTCTGGCTCAAATAAAATAGAAGTGAGGGCCCAGGAAGAGCCTCAGGGAGGGATGCAGGAAGAACTGCCCACCAACTGCTCACCACTCCATTCTCTCCTTTTTTTTAATTCTTTTTTAAAATATATTCATTTATTTGGTGCATTATAGTTATACATTTTAATAAGGGTCAGGGTATCAGAAGCATGCATGCACACATTGCTCATTTAGCCCTCCCTCAAATCCCACCCTATTCCCTCCCCCTTCCCTCCTTTTTGTGCTCAGCATAGTGATTGACTCTGATAAATGTATGTATATACCTCGTGTGCATTAGTGGGTTTCCCTCTTCCCCCCTCCCATCTCCCTCATTTCGGTCCCCTTCTTGCTCATCTAAAGTTTTCTCCATTGTCTGGAGTCCCTTCTAAGTCCCATTCTCCCTAGCCTCCACATATTAGGGAGAACATCCTACTTTTCACTCTTTGTGACTGACTAATCTCATTTAGCATAAAGTTCTCCAGTTCCCTCCATTTCCCTGTAAATGATGTAATTTTGTTCTTCTTTATGACCGCGCAAAATTCCATTGTGTACATATCCCATAGTTTCGTAATCCATTCATCTGTTGATGGGCATCTTGGCTGGTTCCAAAGTTTGACAATTGTGAATTGTGCAGCTATAAACATAGATACACATGCATTAGTCTGGTAGTTTGGTTTCAGTCCTTTTGGGTAGATGCCTAGAAGTGGTATTGCTGGGTCATATGGTAGGTTCATTCCCATTCTTCTGAGGATCCCCCACACTGTTTTCCAAAGTGGTTGCACTAATTTGCAATCCCACCAACACTGTATTAGAGTTCCTACTTCTCCACATCCTCGCCAGCATTTGTTGTTGTTTGTGTTTTTAATGATTGCCATTCTAATTGGGGTTAGGTGAAATCTCAGGGTAGTTTTGATTTGCATCTCTCTGATTGCTAATGATGTTGAACATTTTTTCATCCATTTATTGGCCATTTGTGTTTCTTCTTCTGTAAAGTGTCTATTTAGTTCACTTGCCCATTTTTTGATTGGGTTATTTGTTTTTTTAGTGGTGATTTTTGTAAGGTCTCTATATATTCTAGATATTAGTCCTCTATCAGAGGAGCTGGCAAAAGTCTTCTCCCATTCTGTCGGCTCTCTATTGAGGTTCTTGATTGTTTCCTTTGCTGCACAAAAGCTCTTCAGTTTAATGCAATCCCACATATTGATCCTCATTTTAATTTCCTATGCCTTTAGGGTCTTGTTGAGGAAGTCTTTACCTGTGCCTATGTGTTGAAGTGTTGGACCTATGCCCTCTTCGAGTAGCTGCAAGGTCTCTGGTCTGATTTCTAGGTCTTTGATTCATCTTGAATTGACTCTTGTACCAGGTGAGAAAGTGGGATTTATTTCTATTTTTCTGCATATGGTTAGCCAGTTTTGCCAGCACCATTTGTTGAAGAGGCTATCTTTTTTCCAGTGGAAGTTTTTAGCTCCTTTGTCAAAAATAAACTGACTGTAGGTGTGTGGATTTGTTTCGGAGGCTTCTATTCTGCTCCATTGGTCTATGTGCCTGCGTTTGTGCCAATACCATGCTGTTTTTATTACTATGGCTTTGTAGTATAGTTTGAAGTCAGGTATTGTGATGTCTCCTGCATGGTTCTTGTTGCTGAGAACTACATTGGCTATTCTGGGTTTTTTGTTGTTCCAAATGAATTTAAGGACAGATTTTTCTATGTCAGTGAAGAATGACTTTGGTAATTTAATGGGTATTGCATTGAATCTGTAGATCGCTTTTGGAAGAATGGCCATTTTGATGATATTTATTCTGCCTATCCAAGAGCATGGGAGATCTTTCCATCTTCTAAGATCTTCAATTTCTTTTTTCAGTGTCTTAAAATTTTCCTTGTAGAGGTCTTTTACCTCTTTGATTAGGTTTATTCCCAAGTATTTTATTGTTTTCTGGGATATCGTCAGTGGAAATGTCTTCTGGATTTCTTTTTCAGTGGATTTATGGTTGGCATACAGAAAATCTTCTGATTTTGTATCCAGACACTTTGCTGAATTTGTTGATCAGTTCTATGAACCTTTTAGTTGAGTTTGCTGGATCTTCTAAGTATAATATCATGTCATCTGCAAATATAGTTTCAGTGTCTCTTTTCCTATTTTTACTCCTTTTATTTCCTTCTCTTGCCTTATTGCTCTGGCTAGAGTGTCAAGTACTGAGAAACTCTATTGAGAAATTCTATATTGAGAAGGAGTGGTGACAGCGGACATCCTTGTCTTGTTCCTGTTTTTAAGGGGAACTCTCGAAGTTTTTCCCCATTCAGTATGATGTTTGCTGTGGGTCTATTGTATATTGCCTTTATGATGTTGAGGTATGGTCCTTCTATTCCGATTCTCTGCAGAGTTCTTATCATGAGTATTGGATTCTGTCAAACGCTTTTTCAGCATCTACTGAAATGATCATGTGATTTTTGTCTTTAGTTCTGTTTATGTGGTGGATTACATGGATTGTTTTTCATATGTTGAACCAGCCTTGCATCCCTGGGTTGAAAACGACATGGTCATGATGTATGATTTTAGTGATGTGGTTTTGAATGTGCATTGATAGTAGTTTGTTTAGAAGTTTTGCGTCTAAGTTCATCAACGACAGAGGTCTAAAGTTTTCTTTTCTTGAGCTGTCTTTATTTGGTTTTGGTATCAATGTGATGTTGGCTACATAGAATGTATTTGGGAGAGTCCCGTTTCTTTCTATTTCACGGAGTAGATTAAGGAGTATTGGGATTAGTTCTTCTATAAAGGCTTTATAAAATTCACCTGGGAAACCATCTGGACCTGGGATTTTCTTTGATGGTAGGCTCCTTATTGCTGCTTTAATCTCTTTGATTGCTATTGGTCGATTTAAATTTTCTATACCTTCTGTATTCAATTTAGGAAGGTTGTATGTGTCTAGAAATTTGTCAATTTCTTCTAGGTTTTCCGTTTTGTTGGAATATAATTTTTCAAAGTAGTTTCTGATAATCCTCTGTATTTCTGTACTGTCGGTGGTAATATCACTTTTTCATCTCTTATTTTAGTAATTTGGGTAGATTCTTTTTTTTTTATTATGGTACTGGGGATTGAACCCAGGGGCATTCTACCTCTGGGCTACACCCCCAGCCCTATTTTTTTTATTCTTTATTTTGAAACAGGGGCTCACTAAGTTGTGGAAGGCCTCACTAAGTAGCTGAGGCTAGCTGCGAACCCGGATCCTTTGGTCTCAGCCTCCCAAGTACTGGGATTACAAGCATGCGCCACCATGTCCAGCTTGATTCTCTCTTTCTTTTGGTTAGGTTAGCTAGTGGCTTATCTATCTTGTTTATATATCAAGGAACCAGTTTTTGATTTTGTTAATTTTTTTGTATTTTTTTATTCTCTACTTTATTGATTTCTATTCTGATTTTAATAATTTCCTGTCTTCTTCTGGCTTTGGGGTAAGACTGTTCCTGTTTTTCAAGGGCTTTGAAGTGTGTCATTAGTTTATTTATTTGAGGATTTTCTGTTCTTCTTATGTGGGCACTCAGTGCTATGAATTTTCCTCTTAATACTGCCTTCAGGGTGTCCCAGAGATTTTGATATGTTGTGTCTCTGTTTTCATGTCTAGGAATTTCTTAATTTCTCCCCTTATTTCTTCTCTGACCCATTCCTCATTCAGCAGTGTGGTGTTCAGTCTCCATGTGTTTATGAGGTTTCCCTGGGTCTTCCTATAATTGATTTGTAGTTTCGTTCCATTATGGTCTGAAAAGACACAGGGGATTATGTCACATTTTTTGAACTTGCTAGTACTCACTTTGTGGCCTAAGATTATGGTCTATTTTAGAGAAGGTTCCGTGAGCAACTGAAAAAAATGTGAATTCAGCTGTAGTTGGGTGGAATATTCTGTATGTGTCTACTAGGTCCATTTGGTTTATGGTGTTTCCTAGGTCTGAGGCATCTTTACTGACCTTTTGTCTTGAAGATCGATCTAGTGGTGTGAGAGGGGTATTGAAGTCTTCCAATATTATTGTGTTGGGATCTATGTGTGATTTAATGTCACGAAGAGTTTCTTTTATGAAAGTGGTTGCACCTATGTTTGGGGCATAAATGTTGACTATTATTATATCCTCTTGCTGGATTGTTCCTTTTACCAGTAAGAAATGAACTTCTTTACGTTTGAAGTCCAATTTGTCTGATATCATAATTGCTACTCCTGCTTGTTTTTGAGTTCCATTAGTGAGGATTACCTTGCTCCATCCCTTCAGTTTGTGCGTATCTTTACTTGTAAGGTGTGTTTCTTGCTGGCAGCATATAGATGGATTGTGATTTTTAATCCATTTTGCCACCTTATGTCTTCTGATTGCGGAGTTGAGGTCATTTATATTCACCGTGATTATTGAGAGATGGGTTTTAATTCCTAACATTTTGAGTTTTAATTTCTGTTTGAGGTAGTGTTCTTTGCCTAGTTTGTTTTATGGAAGTCACTGTTTCTCTGGTTCTTGTGTTTCCTTATTATTTCTTCCTTGTAATTAATCTCTTTGAGTATTTTCTCTAGTGCTGGTTTGGAAGACATAAAGTCTTTTAACTTCTGTCTGTCGTGGAAGGTTTTTTGGGGTTTTTTTGTTTTTGTTTTTGTTTTTTTTTTGATACTGGGGATGGAACCCAGGTGCATTCTACCTCTAGGCTACACCTCCAGCCCTATTTTTTATTCTTTATTTTGAAACAGGGTCTCACTAAGTTGCAGAGGGCCTCGCTAAGTAGCTGAGGCTGGCCGTGAACCTGGATCCTCCAGTCTCAGGCTCCCAAGTACTGGGATTGCAAGTGTGCGCCAACACGCCTGGCTCATGGAAGGTTTTTATTCCCCCATAAAATTTGATAGATATATTTGATGGGTAGATAAATCTTGGCTGGAAGTTGTTTTCTTCCACAGTGTGGATTATGTCGCTCCAGGCCCTTCCGGCTTTCATGACTTGGTTTGGAAGGTCGGGAGTGATTTTTATTGGTTTGCCTCTGAAAGTTACTTGGTCTTTTACTCTCACTGCCTTTAAAATTCTCTCCTTGGCCTCTACATCAGTCAATTTGATTATGTGGTGTGGTGAACCTCTTCTCTGCTCTTGTCTATTAGGGGTCCTATATGTTTCCTGTACCTGTGTGTCGACCTTTTTGTCTATGTTTGGAAAATTTTCTAATATTACTTCTCTGAATAGATTCCTTTGGTTTCAGCTTCTATTCCCTCTCATATGCCTATTATTCTTAGGTTTGCTCTTTTAAGACTGGCTGAGATCTCTTCAATGTCCAATTCATGCTGTCAAATTGTTTTTTCTAATTTATATAGTATGTGTTCATTTTTGGAGAGGTCATCTTCTAAGAGTGAGATTCTGTTTTCCATGTGGTCTAGTCTATTGTTGATGGTCTGTATTGATGCCTTCATTTCAATTATTGCATCCTTTACTTCTTTCAGAGCTTCTTTTTGATTCCTGGTCAGGGTATCACTCTTTATTTGATCCTTCATTACTTTCAGGCTCTCTCTGAATTCTTTTCGGAAATCCTGTATCATTTCCACTATTAAAGTTCTGAATTGTCCTTCTGGCAATCTTTGCACTTCTGTGTTGGTGGGTTCTGTTGTTGTGGGGTTGTGGGAGCTCATTGTTTCTTTGCTATTCTTCCTTTTCATGATTTCAGTTTTTTTAAGTTTATACCTTTGTTGCTTTTGGTAGTTCGCTCGCTCTCTCTCTCTCTCTCTCTCTGTAAGTTTCCTATGTCTAATCTCTCTCCCTTTATAGTTTCTTATCCTGGAGGTAGAGAGTTGCTACTAGGTGAGCCTTAAAGGTGAATAGCCTTTACTGAATGGTTATTCTCACTTGCTCATTATAATGTCCATTTGCAGGCCCAATTCTTGGTCTCCTTCAGTGATTGGGACCCTTGCCTGGTGCCTCTCATTACCTGTGCAGGCGACCAGTCCCGTTATTGCCCCTCTCACTGCAAGCGTGGGTCTCCACAGTCTCCACTTGGGCTGTCCCTATGTCTCTCTCTGTCTACACCTATGGCAGGTGTTACCAACAGGGGGCCCCAGGCTTGTGTTTCTCTTTGCCTACAGAAGTGGTCGATGTCAGTTTGACCCAATTCTGTACAAACACAAAACTCCACATTTTCCAATTTTTCCCCAGCTACCACAGCTGTGTGTCCTGTGGTGATCCCCAGGGACTCTATAAGGGTGCTGCAACCCACGGGCTGCAAGTCTGTCCCACCCAAATGTCACCAGGGACTGTATGCTTATCCACACGTCTACCACGTCCCATAGCAGACCCCACTCCCACCTCCACCAGGGCAATCCGCACAGTCTCAGACCCTGCGAGGCGGCCACGCTGGATGGTCTCCCCCTGGGGCGGGTCGTTGACTTATGGTCTCATTGTTCGCTGCTCTTAATTTCGGGGGGGGGGGCTCAGCCACTGCCACGGGTTCTGGTCAGGCCTCCGGGCACTGGGGACTCTGCCAAGCGTGGATCGAACTGCTGCTTGCTTTTGTCGCTGATGCTCTGCAGTGCTGGTTTTAGAAAAGGTCCCTGGTTTCTTTGTTGGTGGCCTGCACAATCCGCAATGCCAGTAGCCACCAGCACGGTCTGACCAAGATGGCGCCACTGCCACTTCTGCTGACGGAGTAGTTCGGGTCTGTGTCGCGCGTGGAACGAGTTGCTGTTCGCCTTCACTGCTGCTATTCTGCAGTTGCTGGATTCACAACAGGTCACTGACATCTCCGTTTGTCTTGTGTAGAAGCCATAATGCTGGTAGCTACCAGTAAGGTCCTGCTAAGATGGCGCCACTGCAGCCGCTGTAGCCCCCACCACCTCTCCATTCTCACAGGAGCCGGGGAAGGAGGGGCAAGCGGAGCAGCCATGGAGTCCAGCAGCAAGCTGTCCCCCACCAGCAGCTACCAGACACAGGCCCTGCAAGAGGACCAAGATGATGACAGCAGTGTTCCCTGTGCAGTCTGGGTGGGATCACACCTCCTAAGCTTCCCTGCCTGGAAATGGAGGAACACATCCATCCATTATATTCCTAAAGAGGTGTTGAAGCCGTTTCTTATTTTTTTTAAATAAAAAGAGAACCATGTTTTTATGGACACTAAATAAATGCCTTCAGCTTAAACTTTTTGTTAAATATTTGTTAAAAAATTTTTTGTTAAAATATTGTTAAATATTTCTTATTTTCCAGGTGTCTAAATCTTCAATCTGTCTGTTGTACTGGCAATTTAACTCTGTCATGGAATAGTTTGATGTCAACTATTTATATTAAGTAATTTTTAAATATTTGCAATATTGTTGACTGACTCATAAACTATTAAGTTATTGGTCAAAAAATCCCAGTTCCAATTAAAAATAAATATTAGTCAATTATTGAATGTATTTTAGATTTTTATTTTCCAGAAAGAACCAAATTTCAGAGATTTTAGTATTTCATAATTTGGTTACTATTATATTAGTCAGGGTTCTGCTCAGAGGCAGAACTAATGTGACATTTTTTTGAGGAATGGTCTCATGCAATGATGGAGGTGAAGAGTCCCATGTTCTGCTTAGGTAGGAGGCTGGAGAAACAAGAAAGCCAGTGGTGTCATTTCATATGAGTTCCAAGGCTCAAGAACCAGGAGTGCTGTCCAGTGGCAGCAGAGATGGATGTCTCAGGGCAAGCACAGAAAGTGAATCTGACCTTCCTCCACCCTTTGGTTTTGTTCAACCCCTTGATGAATTGGATAATGGCCACCCACATTGGGGAGGGACATCCCTTTTACTCAGTTCACCCAATCAAATATGAATTTCTTCCAGAAACAGACTCACAGACACACCTAGAAATCATGTTTTACCAATTATCTGGGCATCCCTCATCCCACTCAATTTGATACATTAAAATTAACTGGCATAAGCCAGGCATGGTGGTGCACGCTTGTAATCCCAGTACTTGGGAGGCTGAAACCAAAAGATTCGGGTTCGCAGCCAGCCTCAGCTATTTAGTGAGGCCCTTCTCAAGTTAGCAACACCCTGTTTCAAAATACAGAATAAAAAATAGGGTTGGGAGTGTAGCTCGGAGGTAAAATGCCCCTGGGTTCAATCCCCGGTACTGCAAAAAAAAAAAAAATTAACTGGCATGCATAGAATCCCAGTACTTGGGAGGCTGATACAGGAGGATCACGGGTTGGAGAGCAGCCTCAGCAACTTAGTGAGACCCTGTTTCAAAATAAAAAATAGAAAAAGGCTGGGGTGTAGCTCAGAGGTAGAATGCCCCTGGGATCAATCCCCAATACCAAAAAAATAAATAAATAAAAACAACCAACCCTGTCACAGATAAGTATTGTCTTCCATGTTACTAAATGTAATGTCCGTAACTGTTGATTTGAAGAATAGAACTTGATAAAAAATAAATAAATGTAAGAAGGCACTACCATTTGTTCCTATCTACTAGGTACCAGGTATAGCAGTACATGCTCAGACTCACATGTACTCACGTGTGTTGTCAAAGTTTTGGGCATTCAGAAAGTAACAGAAGCAGTCCTTTATTTTGCCCATAAATGGGGAGGGAAAGTTCGAAGGTTTGAGGAGGGCTTAGTAAGAGAGCTGCTTTGAGAAGTCATACAGGTGGAGCAGGAATTTACCTGCAGAAGTGGGAGAAGCCTTTCCTTTAGGAGCAGCCTCGAGCATGGGACTGTGGAGACCAGGGGTGTTTTTAGACCAAAGGTATTATTTGAAAAGCTGTATCAGTCAGGAACCCAACAGGAACCAGAAGGCACATTGAAATCAGGACAGTGGGACTATTCACAGAATTGTGGGCTGGGGATGAGGAAACCACAGAAAAGACTGTCTACACTTTTTCATAGCATTGCCGCTATGAACCCTGGGCCTAGACAGACAAGGGGAGGGGACAGTAATGGAAGCCACAGTGGAGAGGTATGAAGAGGGGCCTTCTGTTAAGAATGTCAGACTGTAGGGACCTTCCAGCTAAGAAGCAGAATAAAAAGTATCTGACCTGACTCTTCTCTCCTTCGCCTCTCCTGCTGGACCCGCACCCAAACTCAGCCTGAAGCCAAAAAGCCAGGGAGCCTTTACTGGACTCCACAGGAGCCAGCCTCCTGGGGCACAGCAGGGTGGAATGTCACCTGGAGAGAAGATAGTCAACCCAGAGGCTCTATAGTCACATAGCTAGAACCCAGTGGGCCAAGTTCCAGCTACCACTGCTTGTGAGCTGGATAACTTTGGAATAACTCCCTAACTCTTCACGTTGACCCATCTATAAAATGGGCATAGGAGCAATGTGTCTCATAGAGTTGCGAGAATAAATGAGACCCACATAAAGCACTTAAGGCAGTGTCTGTCATACAGTGCCTACTTGTTACACGCCCAATTCATTTTAGTCATTACTTTTTGGATAAATAGACCAGTAACACGATTTGATTTGTTTTTAAAGGTAAGCAGTCTTTGCTGATGCCATATCGATTCATATAGATCAACACAAAATCACATGTAAAGTATTCTTTGAAACTTCACATAAACACTCATCACTTGGACCTGGTGTGTTATTTGATGGGAAGAAAAAGAGAAGAGCAGGTCCAGGGTTGATGCTGTGTTGCTGTTCTGGTTGGGAGTACCATTAACTTAGAGAAGAAGAAAAGGCAAGTGGAATTCAAGATCTCCACCTTGTTCTTTTGTTTTTGTTCCTCTTCCCTGAAGACTAACCTGTCACCCACTCTGCTTCTCTAACACTTATCTGCATTTGTGACTAAGAGCAGCATCTTTCCCTTTCAGTTCCTTGATTTCCCCAACGCTAGCAAGTTGAAGGAGGTTTCTGAAAGACTGGGATGTCTCGAGGCTGTGATTCACAGCCATCACTGCTTAGATTCTGATTTCTCGGAAGAGGGCTTCTTTGGGGGGAGGGGAGTTCTCTGGCATTTAATAAGGCCCACTGGACCTTTGTGCATGCGTTTCCTTGTTTATCCCTCATTACAATTCTATGGGAAAGAGAAGCTGACTCATATTGTGTGGATGAAGAAA
Organism: Glis glis; assembly: GCA_004027185.1. Taxonomy (NCBI): domain Eukaryota; kingdom Metazoa; phylum Chordata; class Mammalia; order Rodentia; family Gliridae; genus Glis; species Glis glis. The sequence continues at coordinate 19,621 of PVJS01011354.1, read as the reverse complement.
GTGAGTTTTAGTAAAGTTAATAAAAAACTGGGTGCACCACTGAATAGGTGAGGTGTTCAACTTCATCCACCTAGGTGATAATATATTCATCTAGAATATGCATATTCTTATGTTCTCCTGTGACTCGTTTGTTGAACATGTAATGCAGACAATATGCCAGATGGTGGAATAACAGAGACAACAGGGCCCTGTCCTCAGCCATGATGAGCATGCAGCCACACCAGGAGGCATCAGTCCTACTAGAATAAAAGTGTGGGGAAAGAGACTGATTTGTTCTGAAAGTGACATTAAGACATCAAGAGTGTAACAGTTGAAATAATCCTATGTATGTATATAAAATGACCAATTCCAATCTCAAAGCCATGCACAGGGAAGAGTAGGGAAGGGAGTGGGACCTGGAGGACAGTGCACCAAGAGTTGTGTGCATGTACATTCCTACAGTCTATACTTCAGTATGATGTGTAAAAGTATCAAAAGTATTTAGAAATACTTTTAAAGTATTTTTTAAAAAATATTAAAAGTAAAGCTGGGCATGGTGCCGCACGCTTGTAATCCCAGTACTTGGGAGGCTGAGACCGGAGGATCCGGGTTCAAGGCCAGCCTCAGCTACTTAGTGAGGCCTCTGCAACTTAGTGAGAGAGATCCTGTTTCAAAATAAAGAATAAGAAGCCGGGCGTGGTGGCACACGCTTGTGTGGTGGCACACGCTTGTAATCCCAGTACTTGGGAGGCTGAGACCAGAGGATCCGGGTTGGCAGCCAGCCTCAGCTACTTAGTGAGGCTCTCCGCAACTCAGTGAGACCCTGTTTCAAAATAAAGAATAAAAAATAGGGCTGGGGGTGGAGCTCGGAGCTAGAATGCCCCTGGATTCAATCCCCAGTACTGCAATAAATAAATAAATAAATAAAGAAAGAAAGAAAGAAAGAAAGAATAAAAAATAGGTGTAGCTCGGAGGTAGAATGCCCCTGGGTTCAATCCCCAGTGCCAAAAATATATATATTAAAAGTATTTTAAAGTATTTTTAAAGTATTTAAAAAATACTATCAACCTAAAGAGTTTGAATGTTAGCCTAAACATGAGAATCATTGAAAACGTAGGTACATCAATATTGTTACTGTAAAATACTTTAAAATAAATTATTTCTCTGAGTCAGCAATTTTCTCCAATTTTTTTCCTTGAAAACATATCATCTCTTCTTTTCAAAGACAGATAACAATTTTCTTGCGCAGTTTTAAATAAGGTTCATTCTACTTAAAAGTGTCCCTAAGAATGATTGCCAAATTTAAATACAAATAGTACAGCTCTCTTTTAAAGAATATTTCAAAAATGATGGAATCTGTTTCATACATCTGGGGATTAAATAATATTATAATTTTGTGCTTTCAAGAAATACCTCAAAACCCAATAGATCACTAATTCTACTCTCCAGGGAAACTTCACTCTGTGAGTTTAAAAGCATTTTAAAATTGAACTGAGATTTACTTATTGGTGACTTTTGAAAATTCATTTTTACGTTCCAGAGTGAAAGATGAATACTCAGTAATTGTGTGTCTAAAAGGCACGGGGAAATCAGATCACAAAGCCCAATAAGAAATGCAAAGCTAGAGTTGGACGTGGTGGCGCACACTTGTAATCCTAGTACTTGGGAGGCTGAGATGGGATCGCAGGTTCGTGGCCAGCCTCAGCAATTTAGTGAGAGCCTCTGCAACCTAGTGAGATCCCGTTTCAAAATAAAGAATAAAATAGGGATGAGGTGTTGCTCAGAGGTAGAATGCCCCTGGGTTCCACCCCCAGTACCACAAAAATAAATAGATAAATAAATAAAACTTTAAAACTTTAAAAAAAATGCAAAGCTCATGAGTTGGGAGTATGCCCAAGGCCCTAGCTTCAATCCCCAGCACCATAAAATGCAAACACACAAAAACTTATCTGTGTTGCACAAGATACTATTGCAAGATTTACTGCCAAAAATTAACCTTCGTTTGTATGTTAAGTAAATATATAAAACCTTTATTCAAATGATAAATAAGATGTAGAGTTTATTAGTCTTTTCAGCTTATGTTCTCACAAGCATGAGAGAAAATATTCTTTGAAAAGATAAGGGGATGGGGAGTGTAGCTCAGTGGTAGAACTTCAGGGCCTGGTTTGATCTGCACCCCCCCCCACACACACATACCGGAAATTCATAAGATACACATAAAATACACCAAAGCTTTGTAATCAAGGGATCCCATGTCCATGGGAAAGATCCATGTTCTAAGTTACATAATTTATTTGGAGTTTTTTGGGGGGTTTTTTTGCGGACCGGGGATTGAACCCAGGGGCGTTCTACCTCTACGCTACACCCCGGCCCTATTTTTTATACTTTATTTTGAAACCGGGTCTCACGAAGTTGCGGAAGCCTCACTAAGTAGAGAGAGAGAGAGACAGAGAGACAGAGACAGAGACAGAGAGAGACAGGGAGAGACAGAGAGAGAGCTGAGGCTGGCCACGAACCTGGATCCTCCGGTCTCCGCCTTCCAAAGTACTGAGATTACAAGCGTGCGCCACCACGCCCGGCTAAGTTACATAATTTATAATAAAGTTTTTACACAACCTCAGTACTAAAACTATGTGTGGTACAGTCTAACAGAAGAGATCTGCTTTACCACTGATGCCACTCTAAAGGAAAACCTGACAGTTTATAGCACCTTGCAATTCCTTTTTTTTTTTTTTTTTTGGTACTGGGGATTGAACCCAGGAGCATTCTACCTCCGAGCTACACCCCCCGTCCTATTTTTTATTCTTTATTTTGAAACAGGGTCTCACTAACTTGTGGAGGGACTCACTAAGTAGCTGAGACTGGCCGCGAACCCGGATCCTCCTGTCTCAGCCTCCCAAGTACTGGGATTACAAGCGTGTGCCACCACGCCTGGCTATAACCTTTAAATATTAACATTATGCTGTTGTTTCAGAAAGGATAACTAATAGATTTTGTATTATTATAGTAGTCTGTATGCAAAAATCTACACTTCATGAAGTTACTAAGTCACTTACTTGAATGTAGTTCTATTAAGTATGATTGACATACTTTTTAAAAATTCTATCATATGGTATAGGAAGTCAAATTTCTAATACTGAAACAAAAGCTATTGGTGGTGATGGGCCAGTACATCACATGTCCAGCATTGAGACGCTTGCATCATAATGTGTAGTGTCTTCCTGACACTGCTTCCGCAGCCCTTCCCAATCCTGAGATCCCTCTCTACCACATAACATCACAGAGGCTACCTAGACTGTATTTATTTACTTTACAATTCTGTTTAAGCTAGGTCCTGTTCTAGATATTGGGAATAACAGCTGCCAGCTAAATGGACACAGTTCCTGCCTTCATGAAATGTATATGCCTGTGAGAAAGTCAAGTCAGCAAACATTTATCAGGTAGAGGTTAGTACTACTAAAAGAATAATAAAGCAAGGTAAGAAGACAGAAAGTTATAGTAAAGGGGATTATTTTTGGCAGAGTGGGAAGGAGAGAACTCTCCTGGGATATGACATGGGAAGAACATATAAAGCTCTGTGGAAGATGTTCCATGCAGAGGGAACATTAAGTGCAAACATTCCTTAGTGAGACCCTGTTTCAAAATAAAGAATAAAAAAATAGGGCTGGGGTGTAGCTCAGAGGTAGAATGCCTCTGGGTTCAATCTCCAGTACCACAAAAAAAAAGAAAAATCAATATATTTTTTATACATCAATAATGAATCCACTGCAAAAGAAATCAGGTAAACAATTCCATTCACTATAGCCTCAATAAATATTAAATACGTAGGAATAAATTTAACCAAAAGTGAAAGACCTCTACAATGAAAATTATAGAAAAGTGAAGAAAAAAATGAAGATGACACTAGAAAAAAGAAAAAATTTCCCATGTTCTTGGGTAGGCAGATTTAATATTATAAAAATGGTCCTATTACCAAAAGCAAAATATACAGATTCAATGCAATTCCCATGAAGATACCAATGGCATTCAGAGAACCAGAAAAAAAAACTGTCCAAAAATTCATATGGAAAAATAAAAGACCCAGAATCTGAGCAATGAAAGCAATGCAGGAGGCATCACAATTCCCGGCTTAAAATTATACTACAGAGCTATAGTGACAAAAACTGCATGATACTGGCATGAAAAACAGACACACAGACAAATGGAATAGACTAGGGGATACAGAGACAAATCCACACAGTTACACAGTCATCAGATCCTTGACAAAGGCACCAAAAACATTCTTCAGAGAAAAGACAGCCTTTTTAACAAATGGTGCTGGGAAAACTGGATATCCATATATAGAAGAATAAAACTAAATTCCTATCTCCACCCTGTAAAAAAGGCAACTCAATGTGGATCACAGACCTAGGAATTAGACCCAAAACTTTATAATTACTAGAAGAAAACCAACTCTCCAACATACAGGCACAGGCCGAGACTTCCTCAATGAGATCCCTAAAGCTCAGTAAATAAGAGAAAGAATCAATAAATGGGATGGCATCAAATTTAAAAGCTTCTTCACAGCAAAAAGAATTAAGAGTGTGAAGAGAGAGTCTACAGAATCAGAGAAAATCTTTGCCAACTATTCCTCTGACAGAAGATTAATATCCAAAATATATAAAGAACACAAAAAACTTAACACCAAAAAGCCCCCAAATAACCCAATCAATAAATGGGCAATTGAACAAAAGAAGAAATACAAATGGCCAACAAATACAAGAAAAAATGTTCAACATCCTCAGCAATCAGGGAAATGCAAATCGAAACCACACTGAGATTTCATCTCACTCTAGTTAGAATGGTAACCATCATGAATACAAACAATAATTAGCCAGATGAAGTAGTTCACACCTGTAATCCCAGTACTTGGGAGGCTGAGACAGAAAAATCACAGGTTCAAAGCCATCCTTAACAATTTAGTGAGACCCTGTTACAAAATTTTTTTAAAAAATTAAGAGTTGGTGGTGTAGTTCAGAGATAGAATGCTCTTGGGTTTGATCCCCAGTACCACCCCAAAATACAATAATAAATGCTGCCAAGAATGTGGGGTAAAGGAATGCTTATACATTGTTGGTAGGATTGTAAAGTATGGAGGTTCCTCAAAACACTGGTAATGGGAACCACTGTATTGCCCAACTATACCACTCATCAGTATCTTTCCAAAAGAATTAAAGTCAGAATACTATAGTGATATATGAATATCCATGTTTATAGCAGTACAATTCATAATAACCAAGTTATGGAACCAACCTAGGTGTCTGTTACCAGATGAATGGATAAAGAAAAGGCAGTATATACACACAATGGAATTTACTCAGCCATAAAGAAGAACAAAGGTCTGTCATTTGCAGGAAAATGGATGGAACTAGAGAACATCATACTAATTAAAACCAGCCAAACTCAGAAAATCAAGGACCACGTTTTCTCTCATATGTAGAAGCTAGAGAGAAAAAAAAAGGAAAGAAAAGGGGCATTGTGAAAAAGAGGAGAAAGATCAGTAGAATAGTGGAAGGGGTCGGGGGGAGTAGGAGTGGGAAAGGGGAGATAGGAGGAAGAAAACAGACTGAATAATGTTATGTGCATATATGAATATATCACTATGAGTCTCACTATTATGTCCAATTACAGCACACCAATAATTTTTTTAAGCCAGGCGTAATACTGCACACCTGTAATCCCAGTACCTGGGAGGCTGAGACAGATTCGAAGTCAGTCTCAGCAACTTAGCAAGGCCCTCAGTAACTCAATGAGACTCTGTTTCAGAATAAAAAATGAAGTAGGGCCAGGGGTATAGCTCAGAGGTAGAATGCTTCTGGGTTCAATCCCCATTATCACAAAAAAATTTTTAAATATTTATAAACAATCTGAAATCCAGGGAAATAACTTCAGTGCCATAAGAGCTCCACAATATGATCACATCTTTTGGAGATCCTATGGACATTTATTCTGCACCCAACCCAAAAGGAAAACATTGATTCCAAGGTCTGAGCAGTTCAATGAGATCCTAGATTCCAATAGGCTTATCTGTACCTTCACATCTTATGTCTTAAAAGCAACACTCAAGCGTGAGGACAGCAAAGCCTTTTAGCCGAGGCATTAGCTGAGGTCTATGCAATAATTCACCATTTAGAAAAAGATTCACAGCATAAATTGTAAATATAGGAAATGAGAATCAAAGCAAATAATCCTTTCAAAAGATGAAGATTGATTTTCTAAATTTGGCTTATCTCACTTAGCATGATAGTTTCTAGTTCCAATTATTTCACATAAAGTCTAGAATAAAAATGTTTTAAAGTTATCACATCCCTTCCTTTTCTATGCCATCTGACCAGTCAGGTAAGACTCTTTGGGTCTCCTTTACGTCCTTTTTGTAATATCTGCTACATGACTGTATAATAATCATAAATAAGAGATGGTTGCATTCTACAAGTCTATTGATATGACAGTCCACTCAAATCTGAGACCATGAGATGAGCAAACTATGACTATGAGAAACATAATTTTAGCACCCCAGAGAGCAACAAGTCACCAATGTGAATTAAATACTTGCATGTAAAATATATTTTTAAATGCAAAGCAAAGGAAAAGCACTCTCAAATGTATATACATGGATATCTAGCTAGATTTTTGAGTGAAAAAAAATTTTGAGGTACTAGGGATTGAACCCAGGGGCATTCTACCTCCGAGTTCTACCCCCAGCCCTATTTTTTATTCTTTATTTTGAAACAGGGTCTCACTAAGTTGCAGAGGGCCTCACTAAGTAGCTGAGGCTGGCTGCGAACCCGGATCCTCCTATCTCAGCCTCCCAAGTACTGGGATTACAAGCGTGCGCCACCACACAGGGCTTGAGTGAAATTTAATAGAACACATCTCTTCATGGAAATAGGCTTTGTTTCTATTTAAACATTTCAAACATTAAATATGTATTAGTTTTTCCAATGATACATGGTTTAAATTGGTAAATTGTACATAAAATGACATTACACTGAACTAAATGTTAGTAAAAAGTTACAAAATAAAATATAAGCAATATAAAAAATATAAAACAGTGCACAGGTGTATGCTGTATTACTAGCTCAAAAAAAATTGCAATTACAGGCTTCCACTACTATTTCACTTGTAATTACATTTTATAGATGTTTGTTTAATAATATCAATCCAAGATATCATTTTGAGAATATAATTAACTGGATGGTAGAACAGATGCACGTGTGTGTGTTACTATTTTTGTGTTTCTGTATTCAAAAAAAGTTGGTCTTTGTTAGTTGTGTTTAACTGCCATCTAGAGTTAAAACGAAACCATTTCTTTTCCCCTCTACTACTTCTCTTCGAAATTGTAGACAGATAAGCCAACATATTTAACCCCTATTTCATATCAAACAAATATTCTTTAGACAACAAAACTGTAAAATAACTTTACTCGTTCAACCTTTCAAATTATGTTAAACATTTCCAGCTGCTGCAAACATTATGAGTCAAGTGAAAAGTGAGACTTGCATTTAACCTAAAACACTACTACTGATTGTATAATAAGCCAATATGTGGATTACAGAAATACATTAAAAACTTAAAGTTAGTTTACGGTCTGTTTTTAAGGTCTCCAATCTATATTTTTCCAAAGTCCAAGAAATGACCCAAAATAAAAGATATATAGGAATTACTTCATATTTTTATCTCTGAAAAATATGATTATGAAAACTGGCTAAATCCCAACTGTATATTTAACCAAGTGAACTTTTTAATACCCTTATGTTAAAAGTAGCATTTGTATCCAAATTTGAGGAGTTTACAAGACTAAACCATCATTACAATTATTTAGCTCTCAATTTAAGAACATATTTACTGAGAAGCCATACAAAAGAAATACTTCAGAGAAAAAAATCAGATTCGAAAATAAGACTCAATGCCCAGAAAAAAAAGCAATGTATTCACATGAAGTGTTCAAAAATTTAGTTACGTTTTCTTCATGCTGATTTCATATAAAGGAAAACAGCCTTTTTCGACAATATTTGTATACATCATTAGATCCTAAAACAAAAAATTTGCAGTCCAGTAAAACTGCAATTCCTATTCTTTTAAAGGAAATTATATGAACCTTTTCAAGTGAATGCATAGAACAAACATATGAGGGAAAACTGGCTGGCATAAAGTTTCTTGAATGTTTTCAATAAACATAACAGCACAGCATTGAAATGGCAGAATATAATGCTTACCAAGCAGCAAGCAGGATTTAAAAAGGCTCTTAAATGCTTGCTCAATAGTGAGCCAATGATAAAGTTGTCACAGGATCATAGAGCAAAAGGGGGAAAAAGCTGGGAGAAAATAAAGAACCAGGCAGGAAGGACATGAATGAGAAAATGCCTCCTTCAAGAAAGGTCTACATTAAACAGTCATACACTAGTGACTGTATTGAGAGTCAGTGGGCAATCAAGGAGACAGGATTGCAAAACAAAAACAAACAAAATTTTTATACACAGCCAGGAGAGTATCAGTATAAGACAAAAGGATTGTGTGAACTTTAAGTTACTGAGATTTGGTAAGTAAATAGTCGACATATTTAACCGTGTGTACAACATACAAATGATTTCCTAAGAATTACCACATGTGCTTTCAGTGTAAAAATTCTAATGCTTTCTCAAGTGAATTTTAGAACTAATGAGGTTTTTCATTTACTTTCACAAGGAAGGAAAAAGCATATGCAAATTCTCATTGGAAATCTCTAGGATTAAGTATAGTTTTATCAGCAAGACCTTGTTAGCCAAGAATGTCTATGATGTACACACAGCTATGATAATGATTTCTCTATTGCAGTGATTTATCTGACTGTGAGACAGTCAGGGACCACCATGGTGGGACAAAAGGCTGGGACAATGAAGTAAACCCCGGGCACAATAAACTACATCCTTTGTAGCACGGGATGTTCCTTCTCTACCCTTGTGTTCTTTTCAACAAGACCAGTCATGGGACCCTGATAAAACCTCAAAAGCAGAATGTTTGCACAAGATGAAATTATCACTGGGGAAAAACATAAATAAACCCTCTAGCTTCACTTGTTCTTAGTCAACTTTAAAATCACTAATTTTGGAGGTCACAAAGCTGGGCAATTCATTACTAATTTCCCACCCACTAGCTGTGCTGTAGATCACACCTCGGTTGTTTGGGTTATGATGATAATGGTTGCCTAGGGTACTTTTCGGCACTTGAAGGCTGACTTTTCTGACAACACTGACTCTTCATCTGGGCCTGCAGATGTGTTATAGGTGATGGGAATGGGATAAAAACGTTTGACATGTCTGTCTTCATATTATGTCTGTCCCCTCTACAACCTTAACTTTTGGGTCAGACGCTATTCAGCTCTGCATGTAGACATGTTGGTTGCCCACTGAAGCTGGTTTGTTTTTTTTTTTTACCCACCGTTGTGCTTTTTCAGCAGCTATAGAAGACCAAGCACCCAAAGTCTTTCATCCCTATCATAAGTCCCAGATCAAGCCATAAGGCCAGGATGTTTGCATGGGCTGACAGCATCAGGTACAAGAGTAACTCAGCAGTTGCTAGGACAAATTGACTGTGATCACCCAGGTCCAAGACTCAAGAAGAAACATCTTTTGGAACTGCACCCTGGTCAGTGAAAAATTACCAGACTTTAGCCAACCCCTGCAAATCAATAAAAAAAACTCACATTTCCCTTTGCTTGGAAAGCAGCCTGTTCTCCCTCTCAGTCAGTGCTATCTCTCCCCATCTGATGCCCCAATTAAAGCCTTGCCTGTGAATGCTCTCAAAAATTGTCTCAGTTTCTTTCTGTGGTCACCGAGTCAGAAGTTCCCCTATCAAGTAACAATTGGACATATATTTATATCTGATTCACTAACAAAAGCTCCTAAAGAGATATCTGGTTATAAAATATTTTTCTGGTCAAAATCCATCAAGGCCAATTTAAAGCATTTCAGATATTGTGTGTGTGTGTGTGTGTGTGTGTGTGTGCGCGCGCGCGCGCGCGCTCTAATTAATGGGGGTTGAACCCAGGGGCCTTCTACCTCTGAGTTATACCCCCAACCTTATTTTATTTTGTATTTTGAAATAGAGTCTCACTAAATTGCAGAGGACCTCACTAAGTTGTTGAGGCTGGCTTTGAACCTGTGATCCTCCTGTCTCAGCCTCCCAAGTACTAGGATTACAGGCATGTGCCACCACACATGGCTCATAAATTCTTTTTTTTTTTTGGTGGTGGTACTGGGGATGGAACACAGGGGCATTCTACCTCTGAGCTACACCCCCAGCCCTATTTTATTCTTTTTTATTTCGAAACAGTGTCTCACTATGTTGGGAAGGGCCTCATTAAGTAGCTGAGGCTGGCCGTGAACCTGCAATCCTCCAGTCTCAGCCTTTCAAGTACTAAGATTACAAGTGTGCCGGGCATGGTAGTGCACACTTGAAATCCCAGTCCTTGGGAGACTGAGATAGGAGGATTGCAGGTTTGCAGCTAGCCTCAACTACTTAGTGAGGCCCTTCGCAACTTAGTGAGATCCTGTTTCAAAATAAAGAATAAAAAATAGGGCTGGGGGTGTAGCTCAGAGATAGAATGCCCCTGGGTTCCATCCCCAGTACTGCAAAAAAATTTTTTAAAAAATAAAAAAGTGTGCACCACCACACCTGGCTCAAGTTCTTTATGTTCTTAGTATTTGCCTACCCAGAGTAAATACAAAGAGGATCTAAAAAGATGGTTTCTATATAAATTATAACAGAACTTACTATATTAGTAACATGAAGTCTTTGAAATAGCAAAGGATTCTGCAATTCTTTGAATTATTTCTTATTCTTTAAAGCTTGTCATTCTTTACTTAACCTCAAGCCTTTCTTTTCAATTCTCTTTCTATTTTTTGCTCTTCAGACTCACCTTCCCTGATAACTCCTTCTATTTAATACCATCGGGCTTCCATTTTCAAATTCTCTAGCACCAGAAATGTAATCTTCAAAATTAGGGAAAATGCAGAAAAAAAACATTCTCCTCAATGCTTCCTTTCTGCTGGGCCTCACCCCAGACATACTCTCACGCACATGCTTCGGTGCACACTGCTTTCTTATGTAGAGCACCCCAAGCCACACTCCCCTGCCACTGCCATATGTAATCACAAAAGCAGACTTTCAAACCCTGCCATTTTTCAAAATCCACCTCAGTCTTCCAAAATGCTGTCTTAGACTATTCCAGCTCATAGTGCTGTCTCATCTCTAGCATCCTCATTGTCTGCAAGACACTCTTCAATTACACATTATCAGTATAATACACCGCATTACTTAAAATACTGTCTCTTTGCTTCATGGCATCCTTAGGTTGAAAGCTTCCCCTGCCATGCACTCCCACCATGATATACTGCCTGGCAATAGGCCCCAAAGCAACAGGCCAACCAACCACAGACTGAAACTTCCCAAACTGACTTCAATAGCTATCTTGTGACATGAGAAAAACCAAGGAAATTCTAAATGTCCTGCTACCCCCTAATTAATACCAGAAATTGCCCCCTTTGGGGGCTTCTTCCATTATATAAATAAAAACCATTTTTTTTGTTGGAAAAAAAACAGGCTGAATGAAATTCACTTACCAGTAGTATAGTCTTCAGTAAGCCATTTCTCTATACCTTGGTTTTCTCAGGTATAAAAGTAGAAATAGTAAGAATTCAACATCCTTGCTTACAGGGTTGTCATAAGCTTTAAAAGAGGTAATTCATGTAAAGTGCCTGGTACAAAATGAGCCTCAATAAATATTATCCACTTTTACATAGTCAGCCATCATCCTCTAGCTTTGGTGCATATACCTTAAGATCTTGGCCAGATTCTAGACTCAGCGCATATTACATCATACGAATGTTTAATAAATACATATTTATAGAATGCATGACTGAAAGACACAATGCTTTCAATATAATGAGGCTAAAGGGTTAATTATAGCAGGCTGGTATAAGAACTAGTCCATGGGTCAGAAAACATTAACTTTGCTACACATTTACAGGATAACCTGTAATGGGCCAGGTGTTGCTTAGCAGGTCGCAAAAATCTGCATGAGTATACCTTGAGTGCCTCTTTCCAAAAAATTCCCAGATCTTATCTTTTAAAAAATGCAGAAACAGTATACTAATAGATACACTGTGCAATTGCCAGAGATTCCTCCTCACTAGCCAGGTGTCTCACAGAAAGGATCATCTGCAGGATATGTCATGAGAAGGGGAGCTATGGCAGTAGATCTTTGAAAGTAAGCACTTCCATGGGATGCTAGAAAATAAATGATCACAATCTATCTATACAACCTTTAAGTTTTTGTGACATATTCCTGGTTACTGTTTTCCTAAAAGAGAGCATGGAATTTCCCAAGCTATTCCTTAGTTCACTGTTAAGGCAGTGACCTTTGTGCCAACCATGCTGCCATGTAAACTTACACAAAGTGGGGAGGACAGCAAAGTTTGTCTTAAGCAACATACAAATGCTTAAATGTGCAGTCTCTCAGTTCTCTAGTCTATGCAACCCAATATCAACTTAACATCCTTATTTACAAACTCACATAAAGGAGTGCCTTGTAACTATACAAAAGCCCCATTTCATTCCTAAAACACAGGACCATTTGAAGGTCTATATGTCATCTTTACTAAGTGGCAAGGGTGTGGAACAGTTTATTAACTCAGTAAGTCAGACAGCTACAGACAGAACTCTCTGAAATTATGATGGAATTTCAGTGAGCAGAATTACTTCATCCATTCATTGAAAAATACCAAGCACCTATATGTCAGACAGTTATAGTTGCTGAGAATATAGCAACAAATTAGAGACAAAAATATCTGTTTTTAATAAATTCAAATTCTAATGGTGAGTGTACTTGTAAACAAAAGAAAAAGTGATTATAGTGTATATGGAATGTTAGTGTTGTAGAGAAACATAAAGCAGGAGAAGGAAGGTAGGGATCTAATACTGGGATTTCAAGGAATTCTTCTGTGAGGAAGTAGCATTGAAAGATATCAGGAACTAAACCTAGTTAAGTGTGTGAGGAAGGGGCTTTCCAAACAAGGGAACCACCAAGTTCAATAGCCAACAGAGTAGGAGCTAAATTTTTATGTAAAGATTCCAGGAGGAAAAAATTTTAAAACACCTGGATAAGAGTTTTCATTCTTTGGTGTTTTCCAGGTGAATAACCTTTAAGAAAATGACTTTACCTCTCTTGAACCTCTCCCTTCCTTTGTAAACTAAGGACAGATAGCACCACGTATCTCACAAAGTTATTTCAAGGAATAAAATGATGATTAAGGACGCACTTTACAGCACAAAGGAATGATTACCAAGAGTGTGTCCTGAAGGCTGTGGGAAACTTAATAAGGGCTCTGCTGGTTTCAAACTATGACCCAGATCAATAGCCAAACGTGTTTCCTTGTCTCCCAGTACTTGGGAGGCTGAGACAGATCGGTAGGTTCAAGACCAGCCTCAGCAATTAAGCAAGACTCTCAGCGATCTAACCAGGCCCTGTTTCAAAACAAAAAATAAAAAATGGGCTGGGGGTATAGCTCAGAAGTAGAATGCCTCTGGGTTCCATCCCCAATACCACACAAAACAAACAAACAAACAAATAAATAAATACAGCAACTTATACACAGGAGCCCCTCAAGACCTGATCGATCATTATTACTATTGTCCCTACAGGAGCTGAGAACTAGGAACGAAAAGGTAGGGCCAGGACAAGGTACTTCAAGGTTACTCCTTAGGCATTTGTTGAGTAGACTGAATGTAAAGTCCATTCCAACACTTTGGGCTACTTTGCAGAGATTCGCCCACTTCTAAACTCTAATAGGACATCCTGTTTCTAGGAAATAGGCTTCATTCTCTGAAGCCCTTTCAACATATGCAGATCCCACTAACAAAGGGCTCGAAATACAGCTACCACTAAAAGAAATCTCCCCGCTCGCCGCCAAACGGAAGCCCACTTTTTCTTTACAGAAGCGTCTCAACACTAACCTCTACCTCGGAAAGCCCGCCTTTTATATACATATGATGACGTCACAGAGCCGCGCATGCGCTGAGATGGTGACGTGGCCACGCCCAGGCCTGCGCGGAAGCCCCCGCGCCTGCGCAGTATCTCGCACCTTCCGGAAGAGCGTGTCTGTGGGCGCGGCGAGCGAGCGAAGTCCGACCGCGAATGCCGGGAGTGCGCCGACGGGCCGATGGGCACTGGTGCCGAGAGGGCTGGTGAGGAGGATGTTACTGAGGGAAGAGCTGGGGAGAGGAGGAAAGTTCTCGTTTCTCGGGGAGAAAGAGGGAGTTGGGGTGGTCTCAGGACTGCGCGAATCCGGGGCTCGAAAGGCGGCATTTGCCCGGGGGTTGTCTGAAGTGCTGACTGCGGCGGTTCAGAAAAGTTACTGTGAACCAACTTTCCAGGGCCTTGGCGCCGCGTCTGTGGGCTCCGCTGCGAAACGAAACTGGAAAGAAGGCCACGCTGATTGGCCCGCGGTGATCTTGGCAGGAAAATATTTGTAATTAGAGGTTTGTGGGCGCTAGAGCATGGTCACTGTCCGCGGTGCTGAAGAAGGAACCCTGCCTTGGGCAGGAAACGCAGTGAGGGCAGGGCAGGGCACCCTACTCTACAGCTGTGTGCTGCGTGAGCGCTCAGTCTCCCGTCCGCGCTGGACAGCCGGGCGGTTAACAGACAACCAGTGTCTAATGTCCAGAAAATTCAGGAAAGCCTCACTTCAGGAAAGAGTTTCATTCCTGTCTTTTTCCCCACTTAGGTCAGTTACCTTGGGGTTTGGCACCCATCCAGATGTGCCTTCAGGCTTGGGGCCTTCGAAGCATTTCACTAAATTCCTGTCTATACTGGTCCAGGCTCTTCAGCCAAGGTGAGCTTGCTCATGGTGTAAGGTGTGCCATGGAAATGAGTTTTCCTAAACTCCTCAAAGAGAGTGCACAGTGGGGGGAAGAGGTGAAGGTACTTAGTTGTGCTTTTCCACACAGTTACACATGAAAAATACTTTCATACTTGGAAGAGAGATGGTGGAACCGGGCAGTCTTCCAATAAAAGAAAGACCATGAGTTTCCAGTTGGTTCTCATACTTGTTTGCCTTTCTGTGTATGTATGTACATGTGTGTATGTATGTGTGTGCACGAATAAGGGATACAGTTCCTGTGTTGAGTTTTACAGTTAATTTTTTCTGTTGATACAATAAAATGTTCACTGGTCTTATTACCAACTGCTTTTTTGTTTCTAATTCTGATTAAGGTTAAAGTCTGAAAAGAGAAAAAGAGGGGAAAATGTGAGCTATATTAAGTTCCTCTGATTCATGGTGTCCTTAGCTGAATCTGGCATGTGAAAAAACATGCGTCTGGAATTTAAATGCATTCTTTCATTTTATACATTATTATATCTTAAGGTTTCTCTTCTGAAAGAACCAATGGATCAAGGAACTAAAATAATCAAATACTACAAAGCTGAGGATGCGGTAAAAGTAACTTTAAATGTTTTTATTATTTAGCAGACAGCTTATAACACAGCTTTGATTAAAGATGGCCTCATTTTTCACTCAAGAAGTTCGACTTTCTAAACAACATGAGGAAATGTAAGTTTTTAAAAAGTGTAATCCAAGCCAGGCGTAGTGGTGAATACTTGTAATCCCAGTACTTGGGAGGCTGAGACTGGAGGATCCGGGTTCACGGCCAGCCTCAGCTACTTAGTGAGACCCTCTGCAACTTAGTGAGACTCTGTTTCAAAATAAAGGATAAAAAATAGGGCTGGGGGTGTAGCTTAGAAGTAGAATGCCCCTGGGTTCAATCCCCAGGACCGCAAAAAATAAGTAAATAAATAAATAATAAAAAGTGTAATTCAAACATAGGAGTTGTACTGGGTGCACATAATACATTAGTCATTAGTGAAACATTAGTGCACAGGGTAGACTTAAAACTTTGAAAGTGTACTGTTTGAACTTTTGAACATTTGAAAGATTTTGGTGTAGGGAAATACACTGTCTCTTAAGAATAACCAAGATTAAAAGGTAGAGTTATGTTCTACCTTTTGTTACTAATATGTAGATAAATTCATTCTTCCTCTCATCCTTTCTAGACTCCACATTGGTACTTAATAGACTTCTCTAAGCCTCTTACCAGGGTGGCCTCATGGGTATGTGACCTGTACAGTCACAGGCCCTGAACTTGGTTTAATGCTCTAATGTCACAATCTTCAATCATTTTGCACAATTTAACCTAACTACATTGTGTAGCCAGTCTTGCTCTTAAATTTAATATCAGTCCTCTTTCTCCTCTATCAGCTGTCTGACTTTCCTCTACTTAATTACTAGACCCTCTTCCTTGGCCTTATGAGATGACTATTCAAAGACCTTAGTTTTTAGTTCTGCCTTCATGACAGCTCTGTGAAACATAGTGTTTCTTAAAAACCTCCACAACTATTTGGGAAGTGGTTAGACTTTGTGTATTCTACATATGTATTTTTAATCATCTGACATATTTTCTTATTAATCACTGTAAGATTAAATGAGCATTTGACCAGCAAGAAACTTTTAGAGTATCTGATATAGAATGAAGTACTTTGAAAATATACTTTTTACATCTTTCTTCAATTACTGTTTTACCTTGTTGTGAGCATTCCTCTATATACACTGCCTCTCACTCATATATCAAACCATCATCTTTCTCTTGGAAAAAGAGGAAAAAAATATTTTTATTGCTTCTTCAAACATATGGAAGTTTAGCACAATTCTAAATGTGTAACATGAGATTCAGGGGTACTGAAGTGTTAAGCAGAAGGTTTCATATAGCAAGTTATATCAATGTATGTGTGTGGGGAGGTATATATAACTATGTGTACAAGGAGAGAGATATGTATTACAGTTTGCATTTTCACCAAAAATTAAAACATATCTTCAACACTCTAAAATAATTTCAAAAGACCACAGAGACTAAAAAAACAGAAGCATGTACTTATGGCATCTATAAAGAATATGTTAATGAAAATAAAAATAATTTTACCCAGATTGACTTGACTTGATTGAACTACCTAAATTTTTTACTGTCTCATTAGTTGACATAGTAATTGACTTTCAAAGTAGGTTAGAGTTGAAGTTAGGGTTAGATGTAATTAAGAATTGAATTTTGTATATTGGTCAGGCAATAAAATGTTTGGTTTTTAAATTTTTCCACTTTATATAATCTTCACTTTTTTTCTAGAGTATCACAAAGATTAATGTTACTTCAACAAATGCAGACTAAGTTTGGAGATCAGACTACAGGAAAGGATTCACAGCTGCAAGCAGCTGAGACTGCTTTTAAAAGGAATCTTAGTCTTCTAAAGGTAAGTTTCCATGACTTGAGTATACTGATTTTTCCCACCATTCCAGAAATTTACATGACTTTTGTGGTTTTGATTTATATAATTTCATTGTTCTGAGTAAAAAGTAGAATTAATAAGTCAACATTCTTTTTTAGATCCATACCCATTGGACAAATAACATTTGTATTCTCATTTTTAAATAAAATAGATTGAAGTTTGCACAGATGAATATTTTCAATATCCAGAAAATTAACGCCTACACAAGAAAAATTAAAGTCACCTTTGCACAAGAAGAAATAGAAGATGTACTTTTCCATCTTCTTTTATTTGAAGGAAGATCCTGAAAGACCTTAAAGTACCAATAACGTGTTTGATTCAACTCAAAACTATTAAGCATAATAAAAATAAGAACAGTTTGATTGACCCTATTAGAGCCACAATCGACACATGGAATCCATATCCATGGTAACAGACTTCCCAGATCTTTCGATGGTTATGGAGGAGGTGGTCAAAGTGTGTGATTGCGCAGGGCCTCACCATTTGGCCAATGTGCCCATTTGGAGTAGAATCATATGTGTAACATTTTTGGCTGCTTGCTATACTTTGCTTCCAGAATTGTGTGGCTTCATCCATAATTAAAACCCTAAAGTTTGCTTCCATTCAAGCTTCCAAGAGATCCTATGACTAAAACATTTGGTAGTAAGACTATATTATTTAAGTTATAAAGCAGTGTTTTCAGTTTTTTATTGTTAAATATTTTCATCGATAGGCATGATACAGTTATCTTCTATCCTCACTAGAGGATAAAGGAAGAGGAAAATTCAGTTATCTTCTCAGCTTCTGGCAGTTTGATCCACAGTAATTTAAGTCACAGCCATAGTGCTACCAAAGCATTCTATATTGCCATATGTCTTACTTGCCCAATGGTGTTAGCAATATTTATTTTTAAATGGAAATATATAGGATATTCTGGAATTTGCTGTGAAAAGTTAGAAAAACTAAATTAGAAGGCTTGATTGCTACCTACCTGAAGCAAGTGATGTGGTATTTGCTTTTTAAATATTTTCCTTTTAATGAGCAAGTATTTGATGAATACCCAGAGGCTGAAAGTGGAGACAACAAAATAAGTATAAAGCAGGCTTCCTGATATCAAGGTGCTTACAGGCTTAGTTTATGATTGAAGGTTGTAAGCTCCCTGATAACAAGAACTCTAAGACTTCACATGATTAAACACTAAATAGTAGATTTGTGACTATAAGGAATAAGAGCAAAAAGCTGTTTGAGAGCTACAATATTCTAAGAGGTTTCCGAGAGAAAGCTAAGCTTCAGCTCTGTTTGAATAGGCAGAAGACAAAGCATTCCATTGGATTCATTTTTTTAAAAAAGAACCAAAGCCGGGAAAATGAACAGACCTACTAATGTTCATGGGCCTATGAATTCACTGGCTTGGAATTTCACAGGAAACAAGGTTGGATATGTGTTGGGGAACCAAAGAAGTTGAGACTTGATGTGTAGAGATAATATAATACTGAAAATGCTAAGGAAAAAAAAGAGACTTATAAGTAATATATGAGTGGATAATTTAAGAAAGATTCATTTTCTGTTTAGTTGCAAGGTAGTTTCAAGAATATAGAAACTGCAGTTAAGAGTAGCTAAAGCCGGGCGTGGTGGCGCATGCTTATAATCCCAGTTCTTGGGAGGCCAAGACAGGAGGATCTGGGTTCGCGGCCAGCCTCAGCTACTTAGTGAGGCCCTCTGCAACTTAGTGAGACCCTGTTTCAAAATAAAGAATAAAAAAAAATAGGGCTGGGGGTGTAGCCTGGAGGTAGAATGCCCCTGGGTTCAATCCCCGGTACCACCAAAAAGAAAAGAATAAAAAATAGGGCTTGGGGTGAAGCTCTGAGGTAGAATGCCCCTGGGTTCAATCCCCAGTGCCGTCAAAAAAAAAAGAAGGATATACAGACGATCCCCAACATATGATAGTTTAATATTTTTTGAGCGGGGCTTGGTAGCACATGCTTGTAATCCCAGTACTTGGGAGGCTGAGACAGAAGAATCGCAGGTTCGAGGACAGCCTCAGCAAGTAGTGAGACTCTCATCAACCTAGTGAGACCCTGTTTCCAAATAAAAATAAAACAGGGCTGGGATGTAGCTCGGAGGCAGAATGCCCCTGGATTCCATCCCCAGCACCAAAAAAAAAAAAAAAAAGATTTTTTTGACAGTGTAAAAGTGATACACATTCAATAGAAACCATATTTCGGATTTTGATCTTTTTTTTTTTTTTTTTTTTTT
>PVJS01011353.1:0-45936 GCA_004027185.1 Glis glis | reverse complement strand
AACCACAAAAAAAAAAAAAAAAGTAAAATCAAGCCAGGCATGGTGGTACACATCTGTAATCCCTGTACTTGGGAGGCTGAGATTGGAGGATCACAGGTTCAAGACCAGCTTTAGCAACTTAGACTCTCAACAACTTAGCAAGACCCTGTTTCAAAATGAAAAAAATTAAAAAAGGGGCTGGTGGTGTAGCTCAGAGGTAAATGCCCCTGGTTTCAATCCCAGTACCACAGAATAAGAAAAAGAAGGAGGAGGAGGAGGAGGAGGAGGAGGAGGAGGAGGAAGAAGAAGAAGAACAACAACAACCCAATGCTTTGATTCCATCCCAAAAATGTTATATTTAAATCGTGTTAAATAGTTTTGTTCTCTTCGATTTATTTTTATTTAATTTGTTTTTACTTCACATAATTTGGCTAAATCTTAATCTCTATGTTTTTAGACCTAATTGTTAGTTTCATTTTCCTGAGAAATCCATTTGTTAGATTATCTTACTACAAGTCCTATAAAATGGAGTAGTTTCTTCAGGTTATGTTTTTGGCACAGTTTTGGCACAATTACAGCCCCAGAGATTCACAAAGAGTTCTGTATCCTGCTTTAACTAAGCTCTGACTCCCAGAAGTGGCAGGGTTGACTTACTAGTTTTAATGATATCCGATGTTATTCATGGTTCCAGATGAAGTGGACAACATTTTTTCTCTGGGCTGGAGGATAACTGTTGACCAACATCTTGTAGGATTCTGCCTCTTCTGCTTTCTGATTCCCCTCCACAAAGTCTCTGACACTATTCTGTGGGCTGTCAGTCCACAAAATAGAAACTAATTTGTCTTGTGTATGATCAGATCCCAAAAAATTCTATGCCTCATTCTCATGCAGATCACTACAAAGTTCAGGGAGAACTTGGCTCAGGAGGTGTAGGTAATTTATAATAGGAAACAGATAAAAACCAGCACTTCTCAGAAACCCTCCAATGAAACTTTACTCATGTATTCTTTTTAATTTCCTTTTGTATATTATCACTGCTCAAGTTTTTTTATTTTATATAAATTTGGAGAAAATTGCAGTTATTTCCCTCTGTGTCTCCTTGTTCACTTTAGCTTTAAAGAGAGCAGAATCTACACACTTTCTGTTGTTAAACTGTAGTGCCACGTGCTCAACTAAGCATTTATATGAGTACAAATATTAAAAATGTTATATCTCATATATGCTTACTGAGTATTTTATTGGTATGAAAGTACATGTTCATTTAAAATGCTATGTTTAATCACGTGAATGCTGTTTGGTCTAACAAATCAAATATTTTAGTATTTTAGTTTTTTATTAGTCCTTGGTAAACATTCAGCATTCAAAGATGAAAATTTTACCTCAGACTTTGCTGAAAAATGCAAATAAATTATTGAATGACTTTTATACTGAGACATCATTCTA
This sequence comes from Glis glis, assembly GCA_004027185.1. NCBI lineage: Eukaryota > Metazoa > Chordata > Mammalia > Rodentia > Gliridae > Glis > Glis glis. Next base: position 44,514 of record PVJS01011353.1, on the reverse strand, counting down.
AGTATAAATGAATAATATATTTTTGTTATATATATTTAATATTTCCTTAGTGCAGTGTGGAGAGAATTTGAAATGAATCTCTAGTGCTTTCTTTTTCTTTTTACTTATTAGGAAATTTTCACTTATGTCACTATCTTCCTAAATGATAAAATACTTATCATAGCTAGGAAAGTGTATTTCATCTTAAGGACCCCTGGTTAGGATGGACCGCCTAATACAGTATAATCTGGGATAATCTCCCCAACTCAAAGTCCTTAATTTCTCCTGTGCACCATAAAATATGATACTTGACTTAGGTCTAGTGATTAGTGACATCATTGCCTGCCACAGGATGCAATTTAATATATTACTGCCACTAATGAACTATTGTGTGTGGCTTCATATATCGCCAATATATTTATACTTTTCCAACCCCTCTAAAAAATATTTGCTATATTCTTCCATGATAGCACATGAAATTTTTCTTTAATTACATGAACATATTTATGCATTTAATAAAATGTTCTTAATATTTCAGAAAATTAATCCTAAGTAGACTTCCAGTGAATTAAAACATGTTGGCATATTGATTACATTCTGGTAATGGCACTCAGAATGTCAACATCAGACATATTGTAGTTCATCCTATCCAGTCTTAGCTGACAAGATGCGCATTGTCATGAATCTATCCAGTTTATTGGACTCAAGTATTCTTTCTACTGAAAAATATATACATTGCATTTATTAACTTTGACTGTTCCTTATTTAGTGGAAACAAACTACCTAATCATAGGGAGGAAAAATGTTTCTCTCATCCAAAATTACAACACTAACAGCAGTATTTTTTAAGCCCAAATTTCATAAAGTGAAAGAAACTCTGGAAAACTCATAAAATATAAATCTTAAATCAAATTGACAAATTTATCTCCTGATGCTTTAAACAACTATATGAACATGTGTATATTCACTGTGTAGTAGAAGATATGGCCTGGGAAAATTCTTCATTTTCTGAATTAAAGGTTCTGAATTAAAGGGTTTTCACTTACAGGATTTAGTATCTGAAAAGGAATCAAGGTTCATTAATTGTAGATCATTACTGATGATGGATAAAAATTCAACAGAGTGTTTCAAAAACCATGAAAATAGTGGTAAGCATTCTCATTGTTCTGTACAGTTATTTTTGTATAGTTAAACCAAATTTGGCCATAGCAAGCCACCATGAATGGATTAATTTTTTTATTTAATCATGGGCTACTGGCAATGGTGTAGCAGTGTGCTCAAATTCTAAGTCATCTAAAATATGACTTATATAAACATTATTGTATTGCATTTATCCTTATAAAAGAACATACAACCAAATCACAAAGTAGACCTGATGTCACATAGGCAAATATATTGACACTGGGCTACAACCTAAAGCACAGCAGCTGCAATGTACTCAGGCTTGTAGAATCATTGTATTGTATACCGTATTATATGATATTAGTAACTCAAATTAGTAGTCAAACTAATTATATAGTAAATTAGTATAATAGTTTGACTACTAATATAATAATTAGTAGTCAAACTAATTATATAGTAGTCAAACTAATTATAATTATATTATATTAGTAACTCAAATTAGTAGTCAAACATGAACCCAAACTTCCATGTTACAAAAGTAACATGAAATTGGATACTAACAAAAAAAAATAAAAATTATACACTACGAGTATCTAATGACACTCACAGAGCCTTATTTTTTAGCATATTCATGGGCACATAGCTCAAGATGAGTTGGACATGGTACTATATAAATCTAGACCAGCTTACAACTTCCTACTTCTGCTATAATATGTTCCATAGAATGGTTTCAGGATAAAAAAAAAAAGTGTTGTCTCTTACCTGGGTAGACAGCATTGAAGACATTGAATGACAACCCTTATCACATGATCTCCATGTGATAAAAACAAACTTGATGCAATCCAAAAATCCAAAAATTAAACCCTTTTCCCAGCTCCTGTCACACTAAAACACATTTTTAGCGATTCCATGTTAATTATAACAAATGTTGCAGGTACCTTAAATCCACAAATGCCTAACCAGAGTTTTCAAAAAAAAAAACAACCCATAAAAGATAAATATAATCTTACTGTGCAATGTCTTCACTACACTAGTAAAATCCATAGATATCTAGGAGTTTAAGAATGGAAAATAAGAAAGTGAAATTAAAAAAAAACTGTGTTATACACTGAAAGTTTTCCCCTTCTTTTCCTTCCAACCTTGATGCCATCTGGCTAAATGGGATATTAGCAAGGATGATTGAAGGACCCAACTTGGAGTCTTTTTCCCCACAATGTCATTTGAACATCTGGTGGCCATGAACACTGAAAGGATGCATTTCTTATTGACACCAGTGAACCCATACGATTATATACCCCATTCACAATGGAAGAGGTTGCTATGGCTTTGGGATGAACAATAGATTCCCTCTTCTTAAAAATCACCTCTCTATTTTCAAAGGTCCCCTTGAGTGGAAGAGTGGTAACAGCCACTTTTAGTTTTCTAGGCTAAAGCTCATTCCTCTGGAAAAATGACAAGCTGGCCTCTCTTGGAAGTAGAGAATAGGTTTTGACTGATAAGATGGAGCACATCTGTGACCTTGACATAAAGACATAAGCAGGCAGCCTCCACTAACCTCCTGTGATTTCCACGGTTGTAGTTCAGAATATCATCACCATGGTGGATATGTAGTCATTAGGAGAATATAGTGGTGAAGAATCTCACTGTTACCCTATCCCTCGGATTAGATTTATGAACTAATATTATCCTGGAACAGCTTTCACTATCCCTGGAATAATTTGATATGCTTAATATAAAGCACCAGTTCTACAGCGTTACTGATGTTATGGGGTCTGGCATAACCACAGCAAAGAAAAAAAAGTACAAGTCTTTGTTGGCAGTTTTCTGCCTTTTTTTTTTTTGTCTAGTTTGATTATTCTTTTTAAGACCATTAAATTCAGTGTTCACTAGAAAAAAAAAAAACACACCAGCACTACCACCTGTATCTATAAGGTCAATCCACCTAACAGAAGACAGCTCTCCGTGTGACATGTCATTTTTTGTTTGTTTCTGTTTGAATACTAGGCCTGCCCTTCTTCCCTCACTTCTGCACATGGAGATGATTCTAAAGAAATTTACTATGAAGTAATGAAGCTAATCTTTAGAACTGATAACTTGTACAGGTTCCTTCTAAATCTCTGAAACAATGTCTAGCAATTATTTCCTTGTAATTTTGTGTTATTTTTCTCTTCCATAAAGCAAAAAAAATGTTCCTGATGGTTATAGTCTCTCAACATTTTGTTCTAGTTTTGACTCAATCCCTAGTTCTAGTATGTATGTATATATTTAGTTATTTATTATTTTTAAAAATGCAATCAAAACAAATAAGTGAATAGAGCTATTTTCCTTCTGTTTATAAAAATTTATCCCCTAGATTTGCCTACATAAAATAGAGAATCCACGACCTCTTCTCCTCTTTCAAGGGGACTGCCAATGAGAGCTTCAAGGCTCTGGTTAGTTGAACCTACTCTGCTCAGATGATAAAGTACCCATTGTTACCTAACAATGCTAAATTATCTCAAAGTCCACATAGTGCCTGACCCTGTGCCTACTTCTGGAGAAGTTCTAGAGTTTGGGTGTCAAGAAAGACTGAAGTGAGACAAATAACCCTAAGTAGGCCTATTACCTTCATAGCCCTTATTACATCCTTCAAAGAGTGTGGGGAAAAGCAATTGTGTGTTTTTTGTTTTGTTTTATTTAGGTGCCAGGAATTGAACTCAAGGATATACTACCTCTGAAATGAGCTACATCCACAGTCCTTTTAATTTCTTACTTTGAGAGAGGGTTTCCCTAAGTTGCCCAGGCTGGCCTAGAATTCAGAATCCTGCCACAGCCTCCAAAGCAACTGGGATTACAGGCATGAGCCACATGCCTGACCAAATAAGCAAATTTAGTAATGCTCTGAAATATCCAGCTGAAACTTGTAAATATGCATCTCACCAGTAAAATCCCTATGAAAGCAAATGGTGTTCATTTCAAGTGCAAAACCTCATTGCAAAAATTAGGGTCTTGTGAATTTATCAGTGTCAAATAACAGAAAAACCTGTTGGTCAAGCAAAGCTCCTAGAGAAAACAACAATGCCTGCTTTATATCATCTCAGTATTGTATCAACATAGGAAAATTAAGAAAGTCTCAAACTGGAGTAAGTGATTTTGAAGAAAGGCACTGGTTTTATATTTTGTATATTTCCCTATAATTTTCTTGGGTTTATATCTTTCAGTTTCAGATATAAATTTATGGAGGCAAAACGAATCAATATAAAGCAGTTTACACTTGCCACAATTGAAGTTAAACCAGTCTTAGTCCCTTCTTCTGCAATATGAAAGCACTACTCAAAAAGCCTAGGTAAAATCATGTTTCTCTTATACAATATTGATGCATATTTTTTTTACCACGTTCAGACATGTTCCCCCGGACTCCAATCATCAGAGTCAACACACACGTGCCACTAATGTTTCCTTGGACTAACCAGATCTTGCTTTTTGTCTGAAGGAATTACCTTGAAGGTTGTGTTAAGAATGGAGTACATATTGGCTCCTGATACAGTGCTTGTAAGAAGATGTTCAGCATATTTTAACTGTGGATATGGTGTGATTACAGTAGTATTTTAATAAAGTGAATATGGAGGGGATAATATAAGACTGATAATGAAGAACTGGTTTCAAGATATCCCCTTTGTCTGATGCGCTTTTAGCAAAATTGTAAAATGAAAGAGAATAAATAGAAGATTGGTTCCTTAGCAAAATACTATCTTCTTTTCATGCAAAAGCACCAAAAATACAGAACAGCAGAAGAAGAAATAGAGAACCAATATGTTATCTCAGCAGATTGTCCGTAAGTTACATTTCACTACTTGTGTTTAATGTGGAACATCAGCAGCTTTTTAAGTATCCTGGAATAACTGCCAAAAAATGTGCAAACCTAAAGATAAAACCAATCAGAAACAACAAAAAGTACCAGTTTAAAGTTAGAGTGAAATGTTTATCGTATTGTAGTGGACAATAAAGAAAACATTACACTTTATTTATCATAATGTCTTGGCTTCTAGGAATAATTTGTGGACTGGAAACGCCCACTACTGTGTCCACATTACAACCTCCATTGTCCAATCAATCAGTTGATCATAAATTTGTGATGCTGCTGCTTTGTAGCAGAGAAAAATTTGCTAATTTGGCAATTGCACTACCACAAAGCAGCTGTGATCACAACCTCCTGAGCACTGAAAATACTTCCTCCCAGCCTCGTGTAAAACTTTCATGTGGAAAACTTCAAAAAAAGCTAAATATGCATATTTCATAATTTACTGGGATATATTTTGCATCATACTATTATATTCTACAACTCAGCAAGAATAAATATATCCTGAGACTTTTCCCCTCATAAACTGTGCAACAACAGTACATAATATACCTTTTTATAATCAATACAGTTCATTTGAGTTTAACTAGCAATCCTGGAGAGGAAAGGAAAAAAGGGAAAATGTAATTGAAGACATCCATAAATGGCATTTTCCATCCCCATGGAGTTTGCCCATTTTATTTTAATTAGCATATAATATTCATATTCTCAAAGAAGTTACAAAAATTCTCTAGTTTTATTTTTAATCAAGAGTATTAAGATATTGTTTATATTTGAAATATACCCAAAGGATATTAAGAATATTGATGCAATATTATGGTTCAGAGAAGCTAATTTTGGAAATAAATACTAGTTATATAAATTGCTATGTCTAAAAATCTAAGCATAATTATAGTGAGTGATAGCCAAGAAGACTTATCTAAATTTTAAAACTGAGATGTTATTAAAAAGTGTGTTATCTTCAAAAGAATACTATGTGTTCATTAATTGAACCACATCCTCTTTTCAAATACTTCTTTTGAGCCAGGCGTGGTGGTGCACGCTTGTAATCCCAGTACTTTGGGAGGCGGAGACCGGAGGATCTGGGTTCGCGGCCAGCCTCAGCTCTCTCTCTCTCTGTCTCCCTCTCTCCCTGTCTCTCTCTCTCTCTCTACTTAGTGAGGCTCTCCGCAACTTCGTGAGACCCGGTTTCCAAATAAAGTATAAAAAAAAAAAAATAGGGCCGGAGGTGTAGCGCGGAGGTAGAACGCCCCTGGGTTCGACCCCCGGTACCGCAAAAAAAAAAAAAAAACTTCTTTTGCTTGAAAACATTTTTTCCTAGATTAAAAATGAAAAAATATTCATAGATAGGTTAAACTCATCTTTGCATTCTTCCTCCACTATACATCTGTGAAAATAATAAATCCATATTTACCTGTGCTAAATAGTTGCAGCAAGGTGTTTTTGGAGCAAGCAAGGTCTCAGCCCAAAGCAATTGCAAATGTAGTCCTCTTCTTGTCTGAAGACTGCTTTCAGGATTCTCTGTAAACTTATCATGAACCTGAAAACATGAGTAGGTTAAATGGCTACAATGATTTTAAGGTGTTTCAAGTGATTAAATCACTGTTGTGGGCTACCATAATGATGACCATTTTGTGAATGCTTAGGACAGGATGCAAACAAAATCTGCTCCTGTCATCCTTAATATTTATCATACACCCAGATGATGGCTTTAAAAAAGTCAAATCAGAAGAAACTACTAAATCATAGAAAACATGTTTCAGAATAATACAAAAGCAAAGCAGGGCAAAAAGGTGTCCAATCTATACTGTGTAATATGGTCCAATATTCTGAACCTGCATGTGGTCAAAATCCCCCCATACACACACACACACACACACACACACACACACACACACACACACACAAACACTTCTGTGATCACAGTTCCTGAACTTTTACACTGGGCACTCAGATAGATTAACCTCCATGAGAGCTTTGAAAGGCATGAAAAGTGCCATTTTGACCCAGACACATTTCAGAGGTCAGTTAAGATCTGAGAAAATCAGCATATTGAAATAACTTCAATCCCCTTCTATTTTGGATCTTCATCCATACGCTGCACTCGGTTGTCCCCATCCTGTTCCTCCACTCGTGCCATCATATACATTCATCCTGCATCCCAGCTCACAGGCTTCTCTGTACATACAAATATGTACAATTATTCCATATGTTTGAAAGAGTCCCCAAATAAACACTATTTCATTATCTTATTAGCATGTCATTTCTTTATGTAGGATAGGATAGAGTACTTAATTAAAGATAATTCTGTCTAGAACAGAATTCAATTCTATTTCTTTACAGTACTAGTCCTATGCGAGCAACCTTAATCTTAACACAGTAGCCTATATTCTAGTGGCTTCCATACCTAATATTTCAAATTATAGACTTCTCATCAAGTCTCAAGACTGTCCACTGTGTATCTCAGGGCACTTCAAACGTAAAAATTCAAAATTTAACTCATCTTCCTTCATCTTTTATCAATCAATATTATCGTTCTACAGTCTTCCTATACATCTGTGGGAAATCCAGTGACCAAATTATTTAGACCAGAAAACTAGAATTTTCTTTATCCCCACTAAAACTCAACTACTAATTCTTATCTATTCTAATTTTTAGTTTCCACGGAACACATTCCTTCAACTTTCTCTATATAAACTGTACTAATTTTAGACATTTGCTTAGTGGACTTCAGCTCCTTTGGACTCTCACTGATGATTCTCTGAGGAGCTTCCTGGCCTTTCCATTTTGGACTGGGACTGCATCATTGGTCGCTCCTGTTCTGAGATTCCAGCTCTTGGACCGCTCGACCGACTGCTGGTTCCTGTGGTTCTCCAGGTACCACTTGGGACTGTACCTCCTTATGAGTGTAAGCTGATTAAATAATTTCCCTTTTCTAACATATGTATCCTGTGAATTCTATTACTCTAGAGAAATTGACTAATATACACACATACTTGCCAGCATTTATTATGGTTTATATTATATAAAGAAGAGCAAAAGTATGTCATTTATAGGAAAGTGGATGGAACTAAAGAATATTATGCTGAGATCAGCAAGTCTCAGAAAGTCAAGGGTGGTATGTTTTATTTCATATGTGGGGACTAAAGAGAAAATATGAAACAAAGTGAACTTCAGACAAATGAGTTACCAGTAGAATAGTGGAAGGGAATTGGTGTGGGGAGGTGCAGAACGGAAAAAGAATTGAGGAAGAAAATAGATCAAATGAAGGTATAGATGAAGGTATCACTACCAATTTTACTAACATGCACAGGGAGGAAGGAGAGAGGGGCAGGGTGGGATGTGAAGGGAAACACACCAAGAGATGTGTGCATAGATGGATGTATCATTTTGAATCTCACTATGATATATAATTGCAATGAATCAATGAAATTATTTTAAAAAATCTTTCTAAAGGAAGACCCTTCATATGGAAACACTAATAAAGTCAAGCCAACTGGTGAATTTGGCAGGGAAGAAGATGGTGAGTTGGGAATTATATTTAATGTTTTATAATTCTAGAGCTTTAAGTATTGGCTATTTTACAATATTGTCTTAACATATATCAATCTAATAACATAAAAATATACATTCAAAAAATATTGAGTTTCTTCTACACTCATCCGTACCATGATCCTCATATAAATAGCAGAGTGAACAGTTCTTGAGGAAATTATAATTATCAAAAGATTTAAAATATACATATATGTGCATTATAAAATCTAAAATAAAGTTTAGCCATAAATCCTTTAATATTATATAGTTCTCAAGAATTTAAAAACACATGAGTATGTGTGTTTGTGTATGTGAATATAAAAATAAATGTAAAATACCCTAGAACTTTCAATTACTAAATGAAATACACAGATAATGAAAATGGTATATTCATATTTTATCGATAAGCAATATAAAATTAAAGCGGAGCACTTTGTCTATTACTTCTCAGATAAAAAATAGCTTATTTATTCTAACATCTAGGGCATTCACATACCCCAATATAGGATAATGATTGTTTATTTATTTTCTTATTTTTGGCACTGGGGTTTAAACCCAGGGACATTCTACCTCCGAGCTACACCCCAGCACTATTTTTTATTCTTTATTTTCAAACAGGGTCTCACTAAGTTGCAGAGGGTCGCACTAAGTAGCTGAGGCTGGCTGCGAACCCAGATCCTCCGATCTCAGCCTCCCAAGTACTGGGATTGCAAGCGTGCACCACCATACCTGGCTCATGATTGTTTATAAGACAATTTTGAATACAGTGAAGAAGTCCTCATTAGATATTGAAATAACATTAAATTCAACCAATCTAATTTATTTTCTGAATAATTACACACCTTCAAAATATTTTATTAAGGTTTCCTCTTTTTATTATCAGTGTTCTTCCATTATTTACACCAACATATTAGATTAAGTAACAAACACATCAGCCAATCAAACAAGTCACATAAAAGAAGTTCACACTTTAGAAGTCATGTAACTTGTGAAATATACAGAAAATTAAAATTTTTATAAGAAAATAAAATTATATTAAAAATGACAGGAAGCCAGGCACTGTGGCCCACACCTGTAATCTCAGCACTTGGATGCATAGAGACAAGAGGATCTCAGGTTCCAGGACAGCCCATGGTAACTTAGGAAGATGATGTTTCAAAACAAAAAATAAAAAAGGATAGGGGTGTAGCTCAGAGATAGAATTCCCTTGGGATCCATACCCAGTATCCCCTTCCCAAATGACAGGAATGTGCTGGTTAAAATATTCTTTTTGAAATTATTATATCAAAAATCATATAATTTATTTACATTTGTACAATACTGGTACACTACTAAAATATACATTAACTGATAAAGTTTATGTAAAGCTTTTAAACTTGCTAACTATTTTCTGTTTAGTAAGCTGATACCACAAGCAGCATTTCCAGAAAATAAGTTTCATGACTCTTTATATGAAATAAAAATTTTAAAATAATCTAGAAAGATTATGTAAATTTATTCAGATATGCAAAATTGACTCATTATTACTTAAGCAGATAAAGGTTTGTCATATACCTAATATATTTTCTAGTGTGCATACACTTATGACTTCAAAAATTAAATCTCCAATACAAACCTATCTATATCTTTCTGAAGCTCGAGACCTGTATTTCAAAATACTACCTGGAAATTTATGCATCATTGAATTTAAATACCACATTTCTCAATTTTACTTTTGTAATATTTTGTATCTTAAGTAATTCTGGCATGGACTGAGTCTGCAACCATATTTCCTTACTTTTATCTGTTACCAAATTTGGTTCCACAATGAAATGAATTATTGTATCATATATCAATTAAATATTTCTCAATTGGATTATCTGCTATCTCACTGGAGGGGTACATCACAGAAATAAATTTAGAGACAAACCATAGAAATAGTAATTAAAATATTTAATTTATATTATCTTAAAGAATGTATAGATGGGTGTAATGGATGTGTATGCAATATGTGTGTTTTCAATGCATATGAATTCTAAATAACTAAAATGGCCTCTAAACTCTCCCCATCAAGTACTTTCCTTCCTTTTAAAATTATATCTCACCAGACAACTTCCTCAGGTAAAATGTGTCTATGTACATTGTATGTAGAATGAAATCATTCGATTCGTGTGATGCATAGCTAGAGTGATCACATGACCTGCTGCTCCTAGGACACTCTTAGTTCATGGTCTTGCCCCAACATAATTATAAATAATTCCTTCGCTGTCATTTTTGGAAATATCATCACCTACACATGGATCACAAGACCATTCATAGTCATCTCTAATATGTTTCTCCTCACCTCATTCCAACTCACTCCACAGACATTGACTGGGCACCTTTCCTGAAGCCTGCTTTTTCTTTTTCTTTTTTTTTTTTTTGTGGTACCAGGGATTGAACGCAGGGGCGTTCTACCTCCGCGCTACACCCCCAGCCCTATTTTGAGACCGAGTCTCATGAAGTTGCGGAGGGCCTCACTAAGTAGAGAGAGAGAGAGAGAGAGACAGGGAGAGAGAGAGAGAGAGAGAGAGAGAGAGAGAGCGTGCGCGCGCGCACGCACGCATGCGCGAGCTGAGGCTGGCCATGAACCGGGATCCTCCGGTCTCTGCTGGGATTACAAGCGTGCGCCACCATGCCTGGCTCTGAAGCCTGATTTTTCTTGCTCATATGTGACTGTTCTTGTTTTCCCTCACCTCTCCATTCTCTCTGATTAAGATAGAATCAATAGATCCTTTATAGAGAAGCATGAATATTTCTTTGTCAAAATTGTATCCTTATAGCTGGGCTCAGTGGCGCACTCCTTGATGGCGGAAAATTTTATTTAACATAATAGTCTATGAAACATTTTGAATTCTATTATGATTTTCATTAAATTAATCAAGTTAATAAAATATTTAATAGGCTACATAGTTTTACATATTATAATGATGGTAAATGTAAAATTTATTTGAGAACCCACTGAATGATACCACAGTTGTATCAAAATATATAAGACAACATATATAAAGTCAAATCAGATTATAACACAGATGGGTTGTTAAGCAGCAAAATAATTTAAAGTTTTTTTTTTGTTTTGTTTGCGGTACCAGAGATTGAACCCAGGGGCGTTCTACCTCTGTGCTACACCCCCGGCCCTATTTTTTTATACTTTATTTTGAAACCGGGTCTCACGAAGTTGCAGAGGGCCTCATTAAGTAGAGAGAAAGAGAGAGAGAGAGAGCTGAGGCTGGCCGCAAACCTGGATCCTCCAGTCTCCACCTCCCAAAGTATTGGGATTACAAGCGTGCGCCACTGCGCCCGGCCAATTTAAAGTTTTAAAGCCCCAAGATGAATAGGAAGGTATAAAAGTTTAAAAATGAAAATAAATTTTATTTATTTATTTTATTTATTCACTAAACATATTGAAAAGTATCCATTTGTCACTTGGACTCAGCATTGGTGATAGAGGATGAAAAAGTCATGTACAGACTTTGCTCTTATAAAGATAAGGCATTATTAAAAAATTAAAACTTCAGCAAAAATCACTCAAGTACATTATCAATAGTAAATATACATTTGAATTGTAAAATTCCTTTTTAATATGCCTTTATTGGTGCATTATAGTGTAATCATAATGTAAATCATGTTGACAGTGACGTACATGCACAGGGCACTTGGTGCCCCCCCTGCCCCCCCAGTTTCACCTTCCCAATACAGAGCACTGAGATTGATGCTGGTATATTCACATATGTACACATAGTCGAAGTATTATTTCCATTAATGAACCTCAGTCTTCCCCTTCCCTTAGACCACTAAGGCTCCTCCTCCGTTATCTGGAGTCCCTCTGCTATCCCAATTACTCCTTAGCTTGCACATATTAGAGAAAACACATGACCCTTCACTTTCTGTGACTGGCTGATCTCACTTAACATAATGTTCTCCAGGTCCTTCCATTTTCTGGCAAATGACATAATTTTGTTCTTCTTTATTGCTGAGTAGAGTTCCATTGTGTGTATATCCCATGATTTTTCAATCCATTCATCTGTTGATGGACACCTAGGTTGGTTCCTTAATTTGGCTATTGTGAATTGTGCTACTATGAATATGGGTATGCATATATTACTGTAGTTCTCTGATTTCAGCCCCTTTGGAAAGATACCCAGGAGTGGTATAGCTGGATTGTATGTTGGATCCATTCCCAGTTTTCTGAGGAATCTCCACAATGATCTCCATAGCAGCTGAACTAATTTGCAATCCCATCAACAGTGTAGAAGAGTCCCAATTTCCCCACATCCTAGCCGACATTTATTGTTTTTTGATTTCTTGATGATTGTCATTCTGATTGGGGTTAGATGGAATCTCAGTGTAGTTTTGATTTGCATCTCCCTGATTGCTAATGATGTTGAACATTTTTTCATGTATCCATTGGCCATTTGTAATTGTAAAATTCTAAAAATGCAATCCCACCTTAGAATATAGAGTATAGACAAAAATGCCAAAATAATTTAATGACATTCTCACAATTCATAAATTTAAATAAATTGATCAGAGGCATAAAGTTTCTTGGTATAAATGTCATAAACATAGGCAGTGGTTTGAAGTACAAGTAGTATTTGCTTTACTGATCCATTGACTATAGTTTTCTTGCTATTAGTCCATAGTTAACACAAATGCATATGTTTATTTCAAACATTTATTATTTCTATTCCAAAGTATATTACCTTTTTAAATGTTATATGTCTTGGGAACTGTGGTATTTATTCTAACAATTAAGAAATATGAATTCTTACTTTCCACTTCTGTAATGTTCACTAACATTTATTTATTATGAGAGTAAAGAAAAGCTCACTAATCATAGTTTTTAAAATAGTAGTTAATACCAATAATTGGAAAGCAGTCTCTTGAACACAGATACATTACTCCTTTAACCTGGAGAACATTATGATACTGAAATAAGCTAGACACAGAAAGACATATGGTATAATATCACTTATATATTAAACCTAATATAGTCAAATTCACCACTCATAGAATGGTGGAGAGCAGTGCCTGGAGCAGGGGAAAATGGAAGATGATGGTCAAATGGTACAAAGTTTCATGTATACAAAAATATACACATTCTGCATATTTGCCTAGAGTTAACAATACTGTAATGTATACTGAAAATTTGGTAGGAGGGTTTAACTTATTTTTTCTTACCACACACATGGCATAATACAATTAAAATTAATTGAATAAATACTGAACATTAATTATTAATTGAATTATTAATTATTAAATATATAAATAATGGTATTAGTAACAGAGATGAGAGAAAACTTTGGAAGGTAATAAATATGTTTATGGCCTTGACTGTTTCACAGGTATATATTTATTCCCAAACTTATTGGGTGCATACATTAAATATGTATAGATTATTACATGTCAATCATATCTCAATAAAGTGGTTTAGAATTCACTTATTTAGAATGCATCAATATTATTTAGTTTATTTAGTGCCTATACATAGTTCTGTGCTAGATATTTGGTATGTTTTAGTGAAAAAAATCTCTGCCCTCATTGAAATTTATGCACTAATGATGATGATTGCTATTATTTATTTTACATACTTTCTTAACAGTTTATATATTATATATATTATTTATTTTATTTTCAACTGGGATCATACCATATTTTGAGCAATTAATTTTTTTTGTAATAATGGATTATGACATTAAATGTCTTAATATGCAATTTTACATGCTGAAATATTGCACAGATCTTATATGATAATATACTATAATTCCTTCAACTTGCAAACAAGTTATTGATATTGACAATTATAAAATAGATCTGTAAAACAACAGTTCTATTATATAAGACCTTTCTTGTATCTTTAAATATTTCCTTAGGAGAAATTATCTTTTTCATACTTAAAAAGTCTGCTTGCCTGATTGGGAAAATCATTTGGACTTTTTAAAGCCTGCTCAGTAATCTTCACATAGTTTTTTTTTTTTACTGAGCTCTCGCTTTTCTTTCTTGTTAGAACTATTTCAAATCTCTGCAGTCCTAAATCTTCCCACCTGAATTATTTTTTGCTACACATGCATGCCCACACACACACACACACACACACTAAACCAGAAGCAATCATACATGAATTCCTTCAATTTCTTACCAGTCTTACAGTAACTTACCTATACAAGCACCTATATTTTTAATTTTCCTCCTTTTATAATGGAATAACTGATTTGGCTCATTTCTAAGACTAATAGTTCCAATATCCAGATTCTATTACATTAGTCCTTTCACAAGTCTATTTATTATTTATTATCTCTCTTTTTTTAAGCTCTCATATTCTGCTGGATTACCGACCTTCAATTTCTCTCCCTACATAGCTAATCTTCCATGAGGAAAGCCTAAAACCAATTTCTCTTCCTCATCAACTCTTCAAACTTGTGTAACTTGCTGTCACTTACATGCTACACTGAAACTGTTCTTGCAAAAGTCGCCTATCACTTCTGCCTTGCTAAAGAGTACTGGGAACACTATTATTTTTTTCTCAAAATAGGGTAATGCATTATAACTACAAAGGTAAGTGTACCAGCACTGTAGAGCCACCATTGGAGTTTTTTAACAAATGTTGGGAGACTGAAAGTAAAGGGATACTTAATTTTTGGAGGATAACAGACAGAGTGATTTTATTTTCTTTTATCTCACCTTTAAAGGCTTTATCTCTCTACAACAATATATACCTTGGTACATGCAAGGTAATGGCATAAAGGTTTTTTTTTTTTGGCAGTACTGGGGATTGAACCCAAGGGCATTTTACCTCCGATCTACATCCCCAGCCCTATCTTTTATTCTTTATTTTGAAACAGGGTCTCACTAAGTTGCAGAGGGCCTCACTAATTAGCTGAGGCTGGCCGTGAACCCCGATCCTCCGTTCTCAGCCTCCAAAGTATTGGGATTACAAGTGTGCACCACCACGCCCGGCTGGCATAAAGGGTTAATGGGTTCTTTTTAGGAGTAGACAAGAGTAAACTTAATTATACTGTAAACTCAGAATTATTTATGCTCTTAAAAATAAACAAATTTTTGATATTTTTTGCCCTTTCAGTTTTATACTTGTTTCCAAACCCATTGAGTTGTTGTGTACATTAATATGTACAACTTATGCATATTTTAAGAAGCCTGTTCTCTGGTGTGATGATTTTCCACTTTAAGTGTCATGTGCAGTAATACTCCCACCAATATTTTGGTTTCTAAAAAAAATTATTCCCCACAGAGAATCACTGATCTCTCATTACAGAGTAGCTTAGATTTAACATTCGGGGCAAAGAAAACTAACATGAACCATGAATGGCATTTGCAAAAATACAAGTCATATAAAGCAAACTAAATAGTAGTCAAGTGTACTGATTTGGGCCAACCAGTGTCTGAATTCTCTCAGGAGGGGTAGAGGGATGCTGAGCTCATTGCACTGTACAAGTGGATACAGCAGTCTTCAGTAAACATGTGAATTGCAGATATTTTCTCTCAGTCTCTACATGCCCATTCTTTCTCATAACAGTATCTCTTACAGAACTAGTTTTAATAACATAATTTCTTGTATTTTTCCCTATGGGCCTGTTTGTGTGAGTGTGTGTGTGTGTGTGTGTGTGTGTGTGTGTGTGTGTGTCATATCAAAAGAACTCTATCTAACCAAGGCCATGAGTATTTTCTGCTGTATTTTATTCTTGAAGCTTAAAATTTGTGTTGTTTTTCATATAGGTTCTTAAATTATTTGTATATTTTATATTTTGTTTTACTTTATATATATGATGTGAGGATGTTTTGTTTATTCTCCTGTTTGATTCTGCTGTGCGTATGTGTGTGTGTATGTGTGTTATTTTGTCTTTACATATGAATGTTCGTGTTGCTATCAAAATCTGTTGAAAAGACTTTTTTATATCCTCATTGTACTGCACATTTAAAAAAACAATAGGGCATGTTTGGGTGTTTATTTTTTCAATCTACCTATTTATTTCAATCTTCCTATCTACCTGTTTATATTTTCATGAATGACGCCACTTCTTGAAGTTTGTAGTTTCATAGTAAGTCAAAATCAAGGAATAAGATTCTTCAAAAATTATTCTCACTTTTCAAAATAATTGTTTGCTATTCTAAATGCTTTGCCTTTGCACAAAAATTTAGGATCATATTGTCCATATCTACAAAAATCCTGCTGGTGTTTTATATTCTTAGTGTAATTAAACCCATAACTTAATTGAATATTCAGTTTTCAGATCATGCATCATGCTCTCCATACGTGCTTCCAGTCACAATCACATTATGTGAACCTTATTTGGATTCAAATTCAAACAGAGATAAAGAAACTATGATAATTAAATGTCAGCTATGAGGAAAAGCTTTTAAAAAGTAACTCTAAGCATAAATCAGTGTTTAAATTTATGTTAAAGGATAAAGATTATTTTTAATGTGGGCTAGTGGTCTGTGATTATACCTTTAAAAAGAGTCATTATCTTTTAGAGGTAAGTACTGAAAAACAAATGCAATTTTGTACCTGGGATTTGCTTCAAGTTAATATGGGAAGTAGATTCTATGCAAGAAATAAGATTGGTGATAAGGTGAAATGTGTTGAAGCTAAATGATGAATACACAGTTTATTATGCTTGTATATATTATAAAAATATTAATAATAAAATGTTAAATAAAAAAAAACTCTTTGTAGAACTCCTTGTATCTCTCCTGTTTGGGCATAATGCACTGGGGCTGCCTGTGATCTGCTCAGAGATTTATCTATTAAGGCAGTTCTCAAGGTGTTTGGAATTCTACTTAAGATGTGATATATCCACATGTAGTTCAGAGTTAAACATTGCAGTTCATACAAATTTTAGGGGGTTGCTATCATGAATTTTTCCATTTCCATATTTTTTTCCATACCTTTGCATTTCTCAAAGCTCTCCTTTTGGTCATCTGACTATAAACTTTAGTTTATAGTATAATTCATTTTCCATGTCCTTCCATGTGTCATATTCATGAATAAGAATTGGAAGGCAGACAAAAGCAAATAAAGCAAGAAAGGTTATCTTCACATTCATGGAATCACACCTCTCAAAGAAGTCTTTCCATCTTTCAAAGTTTTGGCTCCTGGTGGCCCCTTTCCTAGCTGCTGCAGGATTGCTGTGGAGCTAGGTATGAAAGAAAAGAGAAAAGGAAGGAAAGACAAATAATTACATTTCTGCACATTGAATATTAGGATTAGTATTTTGCTTCTTAAGTCAGAAAAAAAGATGAATAGAAGTGTGTGTGTGCTACTGTGTTCATTTCAAAGTTGTTTCCTTTAATATTCAGGCTGAGGGATAATGGAGGGATAAAATGGTGAACTCACTGCTAGTTTGGAGATACTCTGGATCTTGATGGACATTGCTGATATATCTACTGGTATTTATGTTATATAATCCTCCAATAGTTGCTGCACAGATTCTGTCCAGTTTAAATAGGTATATTCAATAGAAGAAGTAAAGTGTACTAAATCTATACTACCTAAAACCCAATGCTAGGTCACTAGGTATGAGGGTGGAATGCAATTTGTAACTCAACTCTCCAAAAGAGAGAGAGAGAGAGAGAGAGAGAGAGAGAGAGAGAGAGAGAAGGTGAGGTGAGGTGAGGTGAGTTGAGGTGAGAAGAGAATAGAAGAAGAGAAGAGAAGAGAAGAGAAGAGAAGAGAAGAGAAGAGAGGAGGGGAGGGGAGGGGAGGGGAGGGGAGGGGAGGGGAGAAGAGAAGAGAAGAGAAGAGAAGAGAAGAGAAGAGAAGAGAAGAGAAGAGAAGAGAAGAGGAGGAGAAAATTTCTAGGTATGGTGGTGGCACATACCTATAATCCTAGCTACTCAAGAAGCTGAGACATGAGGATCAAAAGTTTGAGATATGCCTGGTCAACATAGTAAGACCCTGCCTCAAAAATAAAATGAAATTAAAGACTGGGATGGGAACGTAGGTCAGCGTTAGTGTTTGCCTAGCATGTGTGATATGTGAAGCCATGAGTTCAATACCCAGAACAGCTACAACAAAAAATGTATCAAGACTTTTGAATTTAGACAGGTATAACTCTTTTCAAATTATGGTCTAGGAATCTCATCTCTGTTTTTGAAGTCTACATTTCATTAGTCAAAAGAGTTTTATGTCTTCCTAAAGTCAAATACCTCAGCTCTCATCTTGGATTTTTGTCCTGAACCAATATGTTAAAAATAGCCGGAGTTAGTTGCATAGTAACTCTATGTTCCCTTAACTCCAAACCCCATATTTACAAATAACTGAGGTTTTTTAATAAAAGGAAATTACTTAATCTGGGAAATAGAAATTATCATCTTTTTGAAGTGCTCAAAGGATGAAAATATCCACAAGTTCCTGAGTTTATCTTTAGACTAACATTATCTTCCATAGTTTTATTAACAGCCATTGGTCAAGTGACTTTATTTAAAGGTGAAAAAACATTGACTTCGCAGGTTAATAAAGCCATTTGATTGGTAATTATTCATCTCAAATTTCTTTTGACTAGAAGAAGCAATACATTTAATATTTATTCTTTCACCTTTTTACACTCTGATATGAAAAATGCTAAAAGTATAGAGCCTATTCCCACATACTGGTAATATTTCTATAAATTCCTCTAAACTCCATCATCAGGTAAAAATAATCTGATGCTCAATTTACCAAAGGAAAGTTTTTTTTTTGTTTGTTTGTTTTTTACTGTGGGTTACAAGTGATTTGCTGTATTTATCCAGGAATTACAATATCAGCATTGCTACTAACCAAATTTCTAATCAATCAATGGCATTATTGGAAGCATGACTTGATTCAACTTCAGCAATCAGTTTAAGGAATGGTGAGATGGCCGGGCGTGGTGGCACACGCTGGTAATCCCAGTACTTTGGGAGGCAGAGACTGGAGGATCTGGGTTCGCTGCCAGCCTCAGCTCTCTCTCTCTCTCTCTCTCTCTCCCTGTCTCTCTCTCTCTCTCTCTCTCTCTCTACCTAGTGAGGCCCTCCGCAACTTCATGAGACCCGGTTTCAAAATAAAGCATAAAAAAATAGGGCTGGGGGTGTAGCTCAGAGGTAGAACGCCCCTGGGTTCAATCCCCGGTACCGCAAAAAAAAAAAAAAGGAATGGTGAGGACTATTATTTTATGCATATTTATGTATGTTAAAAGTAATTTGGGCAATCTGAGCAAAAAGAAGACTTTTTTGTGGCATTGTATCTTTCCTGGGGCCACTTACCTATTCCACCATTCACTGCTTTCAGGCTTGATGAGATTCTACTGTTGGAGGTAAGGTACCATTCCATAGCCAGGTGTGATGGGCCCTGTGATTAAACTATCTCACCTAGAGCAAAAGACCTTGAGGGGAAATCCTTTCTATTTAAGGAATGGCTGACAGGCAGACAACTGAATGTTTTCCACTCATTGTTTCTCTATTTAAACCGTTATATTATGTTAAAGGAATATTTGAATATTTCTCTTTTATTTACTTGTTTTGTTGGGAATTTTAAATTTATTTCGTGTACGACATCTCTACACCAACCTATTTTCATTGATACTACTCAATACATTGTAAATATTCTTTATTTTCTGATTGAGCCATTTCTATTTCTCAGACCTAGCCCTAATATTTCTATGGCCATACTACTTGGTGTTTGTTCAGATTCCTTGAAATGGAATATTGCTATAGTACCAAAATTTTATCCAGTTACTTTGATATAATGATAAAATAATTTGGTTAGTCATGAAACCTCTGAAATATAAAGTTAATTACACTCTTTTGAAAAACAGAGTGTAGGTGGTAAAAAGTAATGCATCCACATTTTGCTACATGGTATATAAGATTTTGGTATTTAGATATTTTAATATATGGAAAAGGACACTAAATGGCCTTCTCACTCTGTGTTGTAGTATTAAAAATGAAACCTCACAGAAAAATTAAGCTTCTGAAACGTTTCCTCTCATAGCTGGTGAAGGGTAGGAGAAGTTTCCTTAAAAACATATCAATTAGCCGGGCGTGGTGACCCACGCTTGTAATCCCAGTACTTTGGGAGGCGGAGACCAGAGGATCTGGGTTCGCATCCGACCTCAGCTCTCGCTCTCTCTCTCTCTCTCTCCCTCCCTCCCTCTCTCTTTCTCTCCCTCCCTCTCTCCACAACTTCGTGAGACCCGGTTTCAAAATAAAGTATAAAAAATAGGGCCGGGGGTGTAGCACAGAGGTAGAATGCCCCTGGGTTCAATCCTCGGTACTGCAAAAAAAAAAAAAAACATATCAATTTAAACTTTTTTATATTATTCGACATCTTTTCCAAACAATTTTTGTCTATTTTGTGTTGGCAATAATACTAATTTGATCTATCACTGAAGTATCATCCATTCATGCCACTGTCACTCTCTTACTCTCAGGGCTGCTCACTCCCGGTGTAAGCACAGAATAACCTCAGCTGTAGTGTCTGGTCTCTTTCCTATTACCTTGGGATTCTTTTTTTTTTTTTGTGGTACCGGGGATTGAACCCAGGGGCAGAACCTCTGTGCTACGCCCCCGGCCCTATTTTTTTTATACTTTATTTTGAAACCGGGTCTCACGAAGTTGCGCAGGGCCTTACTAAGTAGAGAGAGAGAGAGATACAGGGAGAGAAAGAGAGAGAGAGAGAGCTGAGGCTGACCTCAAACCCAGATCCTCTGGTCTCTGCCTCCCAAAGTACTGGGATTACAAGCGTGTACCACCATGCCTGGCTTGGGATTCCTTTTTAAAAATATATAAATATATATTTTTGATAAAATATGTATACATGTATATGGTGAAAAACATGATGTTGTATTATATTATTATACAGAGGAATAGTTAAATAAAAGGATTTAACCTCTACGCGTTACCTTATACACTTTGTGTGTGTGTGTGTGTGTGTGTGTGTGTGTGTGAGATAGCACTTAAAAATCTACTCCCTTAGCAATATTCAAATATATAGTATATTGTTATTAGATGTAATAATTGTGATGTGCATTAGATCTCATTAAATTATTCTTCTTGAATAACTGAAATATTGTGTGCTCTGACCAACATCCCCCAATTTCTTCAGCCCAGCTTCTGGTAACCACCAATTTACTCACTACATCTGTGAGTTTGATGTTTTCACATTCCAAACTCGTGAGATTATGTGATTGTCTCAATCAGCATTCTCACTTCCATAATCCAAAACGACTGACCACACAATTTAGAGGAAGGAAGATTTATTTGCTCACAGTTTTTGGAGATTTAGGGGTTCAGTTCATGTTAGGCAGATGTTCAGAGCTCAGGGCATGGTGGTGGGAAATGGAGAGAGGAAGAGCATGAGGCCAGAAGTAGAGTGAAAGCAAGGGGAGGAGGAAGGATATATAATCCCCAAGGCCACATCCCCAGGCACCCCTCCTTAGTAACAACGCTGGGCTTCCAACATTGCTACCTTGTTTCTGTGAGGCGTAGTGTGAGCACTCTAAATACAAAGCATTACAGTGGTATTTATCTTTCTGTACTTGGTTTATTTCATTTAATGTAAATATCCTTCAGGTTCATTCATGTTGCCACAGAGGATTGGATTTCTGATTTTTAATGGCCAAATAGTGTTCCACTGTGTGTCTATACTACATTTTCTTTATCCATTTTTACATTGATAGAAACTTGGGTTGATTCTGCATCTTGGCTGTTAAAAGAAAGCCACCATGAACATGGAAATGCATGTGTTTCTTTGATAGGCTGATTTAATTTCCTTTGGATATATGAGCAGTATAAGTTCCCTGAGTCATGTGTTCTAAAATCTTCTTGATCCGGTTATGGGTGACTTCATACCATCCCCTGTCCCAAGGCAGAGCAGGAATTATAAGGTTAAAACAGGCTGCTTCTTACTCTTCCCAGCCTGCTGTTTGGACTTCTTCTGTCCCAAGCCTGCTGGGTCAGCATGGCAACAAAGATAAGATGAAGGCCAACACTAAGAACGTTACAAACCTTAAAACTTAGAAGGCCACAGGCCTGGGAAGAATAGGAAAAAATTATCCTCTCATGTAGATGCTGACAAAGCAGGTCGATTGGCCTGGTAACTTAGCAACCCAGATAAGGAAGACCAGCTAGGACAAACCCTATTTAAAATCCAGGAGTCAAGGGGCGCATCAACACTCTGCTCCATTGCATTCTCCTCAGAGGTGTGATGCTTCTCTCCCCCCCCCCATCTTTGAGACATGGTGCATTACTCCTGATTTTATAATAAATCTTTTTGCCCTGCACTAAATTCCAACTGCTTGTCCCGGCTCTTTATTTCTGGGCCCATGATATCTATCTGGACTAAGGAAAAGAACTCATGGTGACCACCAAAATGGTAACATTCTTTTTCTTAAATTTGCTGGATTAGTTGAGATATTCTTGCTGATATTTCCTTAGACCCTTCTCATCACCTGTATTTATCTTTTGAAAGACAAGTGTTGGCTGGGCACGGTGGCACACACCTATTATCCCAGTACTTGAGAGGCTGAGACAGGTAGATTGCAGGTTCCAGGCCAGTGTAATGTAATTCACCAAGATCCTGTTTCAAAATTCAAGGATAAAAGGGCTGGGGGTGTAACTCAGGGGTAAGAATGCTTCTGGGTTCAATCCCCAGCACCACAATAATAAAAGAAGTATTGAAAGAGTTTTTAGTTCAGAGAGGCTGATACCTCTTCTATTAAGTAAACTAACCTTAGTTTCATATTCAAGAAACAGGAGGTAGGAATTCTATCCTCTTGAACTGGTCCTAGTAGTAATTTAATTAATTTAGGGAAATATCTGTTTTAGGAATTTAGGCATGTGCTCTAATTGGGATGTTTGTCCATCCACTTAAGTTTTTGTTGACATTTGGAAAGCAATTTTTACTTTATCAGACATGTTTCTCTGAACAAAACTTCATGTCACTCTAGGTTTCCTAAACTTTTTAAGAAAAGAAGCCTATACAATTGCTTACATTTCTTAACATATGACGTGAAAATGACTATGTAGATTTTCCATCCAATCTAGAGGGTATGTTTGGATGACCTAACTTTAAATATACAATATAAGAGTCATGAAATATTCACTTTGACAAGCTCAGTAGAAGATCACCTTAGAGCCCTAGGCAGTTACCAACAAAGAGAATGAAATCCAGGTGCAATAAAAGATTCATTTGAATGTAAACTAAGAAAGACAAGAGTTACATAAAGATTTCATTGAAAACAATAATTTTAAATATCAAGAAAAATTAGTAGACTATCACAATTATGACATTAATTTATGAGCAAGTTGATTCCCAAAAAGCAACTGTATGTCATATGTTCAAGAGTGAATATATTGAGGCATTCATATGATAAAATATTGTACATAATGAATATATGTTAGATAAAATACATTTTCATACTATAATACTAGAAAAAGAAAATGCAAATGTTATAAAAGAAAGTGCTAACATGCTAATATTTATACTTTCCCGATATTAATGCAAAGCATATACATTTTTAAGACTAACATGTAACAGTAATTGGTTTGCTTTAAAAATGATATTTGTATAAGCACAATATAGAGATCTTTTTTCTCGTAGCAGAATTTTACACCCATTTTATGCCTCTATAACCAACACTGTGCAGCATGTGTCACAAAATATATATATAGCTTCAACTTTTCAGAGACGCTGTGCTTACTTCCTTACTTTAATGACTATTTCACTTTCAAATGGATTTATTAACAGAAATAAGTACACCCTAAGCAGATGGTTGTCAGAAATCTGCTTACTTCAATAAAATAATTGAGAGTTAACAAACATTTGCAGCTTGGTGTGGTATAAAGCATCACTGCATTAAGTTGCCATAAGGAATCAAGCACATAGAACATTTTATAAAGATAACTCATGTTTGTGTAGTTTTGAATTCAGTAATATTAAATACATAAAGTGCATGTGCAAATGACTAACCCAAAACTATAAATAACATTCCCTAAACAACACCAATAATCTTCAAAGCTTACAAAAACTCTACTAAAATGCCCGTAAAAATAGGATCAGGTACAGCTTAAATGAAGAGAGATTAATTGTAGTTTTTTTCTCAGAAAAATAATAAGCCAAATGTCTGAATATTTATGATCGATTTCTCTCAAAACTTTTTCTCCAAACCTTCTGTATCATAAAATAAATAACTTTGAGGCTATCCAAAATGTAACAACTGCAATAAAATGTGTCAGATAAAATGCAATATTAATCTTTCTATACTATATTAAAATTCTGTGTAGCTTGTAGTATGTCATAGCAGCCTATGAAGTAAGGCATTATGATTAAGATAAAGCAGAGCTAGACAAACTAAACATTTAATGGGACAATGTTTAAAGTTAGAGATTTTGTTTCAAGTGCTATGGAAATTAAAGGATAAACTTGGAAAAATCACAGGAACAAAGCTGCGTGCTGTTCCTTCTTCCAGGAAACGGATGATCTTTCTTTTCTGAGAGATGTGCTGTCCATTCTTTGTGACTTTGTAATGTATTCACCATTTATTTACTGAACAACAATTTAGCCTATCCTATAATGATCATATATATATATTTATGTAAATATATCTCACATGTAAACACCTCCACATTAACTTATTGTGTTTAGTAAAAATGATTAATTTAAGCTGGAAATGGTGGTGCACTGCTGTAATCCCAGTAATCCCAGTACCTAGGAGGCTGAGACAGGAGGATTGCAAGTTCAAGGTCAGCCTCAGCAACTTAGTGAGATCTTGCTTCAAAGTAAAAAATAAAAAGAGCTGGAGGGTAGCCCAGAAGTAGAATGACCCTGGGTTGAATTCCCAGTATCAAAAAAAAAAAAAAGAAAAAGAAAACAATCAATTTAATAATGAAAATGCTCTCATTATGTTTAAGCATTCAATTTTGGTTTTCACATTAATTTTTCAAAAAACAGTTGAGATACATGAATAAAATAATAAAATATATGGGGAAATTTTTAAAATTTTTTGAACTAATTTTTTAATGGAAAATTATTTTTTATTTATTTTTGCGGAATTGGGGATTGAACCCAGGGCCATTCTACCACTGAGTTCCACCCCCAGCCCTATTTTTTATTCTTGATTTTGAAACTGGGTTTCACTATGTTGTGGAGGGGCTCACTAAGTAGCTGAAGCTGGCCACGAACCTGTGATCCTCCTGCCTCAACCTCCCAAGTACTGAGATTACAAGCATTTACCACCATGCCTGTCTTGTAGGGGAAAATTATAAAAATAAGTTATGTAGTCAAATTAAACTCCAGAATTACTGTATTTCATAATTTATAATGCTAAATATAGCCCAAATTTTTAAAATCTGTATTTTCTAAGTAAAATGATTCTTTTTTTTTGTACAGGGGATCAAATACAGGTGCATTCTACCTCTGAGCTACACTTCCAGCCCTTTTTATTTTATTTATTTTTAAAAGGGTTTCACTAAGTTGTTGAAGTTAGCCTCAAACCTGCAATCATCCTATCTCAGCCTTCCAAGTACTTGGAATGCAGGCATGCACCACATTGCCTGACTTTCAAATCTACTTTTTAAAGCAAGTTTTGAGTATACAGACCATTATTATTAACTGTAGTCACCAAGTTTTGTAATAGTCCAGATTTTATTCCTCTGATCTATCGGAACCTTAATACCTTTTAACCAACTGTTTCCCATGCCCCCACACCCCTTGCCCAGCCTTTGTCAGTCATCATTCTACTCAGTTCCATAGTTCAAAGGTTTTAGGTTCCATGTATAAGTGAGATTATGCAGTATTTTTCTTTCTGTGCCTGACTTTATTTACTTAGCACAATATCCTCCACATTCACACAATCTATAGAAAAACATCAATAAGAGGATATGGTCTTGATAAAGAAGGCTGAATATCTTAACAAAACCACTCTGGTATTTTAGCTGATTTTGTTTAGGAATGTTAGAAAATGGTATTTTTCTTCCTAAAGTACTAGCTAGTAATTATAAATTCCAGGTTTTGCTATTTGCTTTCATCTTCCCTCTTGGTATCAATGTTGTGTCTTGCAAGAAGGGAATGAGAATGTCAGAGGAGCTGGAGAGCCATGCTATAGTGATCACATCTAGTAAATAGGTAGGACAGTTCTCTACCTCTGCTGCTGGACACACAAACCTCTTAACCAGGGAAATCTGAGCAGTCAGTGGGATAATCATCATTCAACCTTTGCCTAGAATCATGATCCAATGGACAATGGTCAATATGGTTCTAATAATAACAGTGGCAGATGTATTCTCTTGAAAATGACTCAAATACAAACTCTATTGGGGATGCAAAGAAATAAGAAAATTGGGTACCCTCAAATCTCCTACTCCATGTTAATTAATGAAGTAATATGATAGGGCAGGAAGGGATTTATTTCTTTGCTACAGAAATAGTTCACTAATGACATCCTCTTTTATTTTTAAATTTAGCTTCACCTTTGTAGTAGTATAGTTAACATGTTTAAAGGTGCTTCAGAGAAGACTTTCTTAGTATAGTTCATCCACAAAAATCTCTTTATAGTAATGTCTTACACACAACATTAAATTATCTTTATTTTTTTATTGGGTGCATTATAATTTTACATCATATTGGGGTACAGAGTGTTCAAAAAGTACATGCACACAACTCTTGTTACCCTCCCCACTGGTTGCCCCCCTCCTTCACCCTTACCCCACAAGTCCTTGAGATTGAAATTGGCAATTTTGTAAACGTTCATGGCATTACTTCTACTATGCATTCTTTATAACTTTGTCTCTCTCCTCCCTTACCTAGTCACCCTCAGTCACTCCCCTGGAGTCTTTGCTCATCTACCTGATGTTGCCCTTATTTCTAAATGTCTCTCTAGCTTCCACATATAAGAGAAAACATATATCTACTCATTCTTTGGGACTGGGTGTACTCAGTATAATATTCTCGAGTTCCATCCATTTTCCTGCAAATGATGTAATTTTGTTCTTCATAATGGCTTAATAAAATTCCATTATGTGTATATACCAAAGTTTTGTGATCCATTCTTCCATTGATGGATATCTAGGCTGATTCCATAGTTTGGCTATTATAAATTGTGCTGCAATGAACATGGATATGCAGGACTGATTATAATATTCTGATTTCATTTCCTTTGAGAAGATGCCCAAGAGTGCTATCGCTGGGTCATATGGTAGTTCTGTTCCCAATCTTCTGCGAAATCTCCACAAAAATATTTTATATTAATGTCTTACACATGATATTAAATTATCTTTATAGTTGAATATTTATGAATAATTTCATCCTTAGCCAGCTAGGCAAGATCACTAAAATGAGAAGGAGGAAAAGAAGGCAGGAAGAACTGTGTCCCATCAGACACTCAGAATAGATGGATTTGGCCATCAGGAGACAGAGTTTATAGGAAGAAAATGAAGGTTGCTCCCAAAGAGATCAAAGATGACAAAGATAAACCGATCTCCTACGTCATCTAAAAACACCAAAGAGTTAGTAAATGCCCAAGAAATGAACAATTGTGTCAGTAAATAAGAGAAAATACTAACTGGAAGAAAAGACCACACTAAACTAAATTATAGACTTTATTTTTTCCTTGATTTTTTTGAATTTACCTTCTTTAGGGCCATGTTGGTAAATTTTCTTGCAAGATGTGACTATTTACTATAAGTTTATTATGTAACAGTTTATCAATATTATTTATAATGAACCAGTGTAGCTTCTTTTATTAATAACATTATGTGTGTGATTTGTTTACTAAATACAAGTCTTTTAAACTTAAAAAATAAAATCACATTTGTTTCAATTATGAACATTCTAGCATACCTTAGATAGAAATGAAGAGATTAGAACTTGAATCCAATATTAATGAGAGAAGATTAAAATATTTATCAAAATGATAATTGTTTTTTCCATTAGAAATATATTTTCCTACAGAGCATTAGTAGCAGTAATATCATCTTAGCGAAACTAATTTTACATTATAATTTAAATCTGAAAATATTCTATTTAAATTCAAAATGACAAATCTTGTGGTTATTTCTTACAATTATTTTTCATGTATGGATAATAAAGGTAAACAACACAAAATTAAGTACTGAAAAATTACTACCTCTATCATCATAATTTTCCTTCTATAGAGACACTTAGAAATTTTCCAGGAAAAAATCATTTCCCAAATATGATATGTACTTTTGAATAGCTTGGGCATCCAGTGTATTTTCAAATAAAGACACAGGCATTAAAATTCTACCTAGATGTTAAAAAGAATTAGGATTGAAACATTACTTTGCTATTTAAATATTTTAAGTATCAAATGTAGAAAAATTTTGATTATGATCCTTTTAAATTATTCAATTTAATTTTAATATACATGAAATAGTTGGCACTTGCAGTCATTTATTTCTGCTAGCATCAAGTAGTTTACCTAGATTTTTTCTTCCTTGTTGCATTGTTTTTGTTTAACCAACTAGTTTTGTTAATATTATATCTATTTTTAACATCGATTTATTTTTTTTACCTGTTTTATCAATTTCATTGAAATTTAATATGTATCCTTAACACATTACAATCTACCTAATAGTTGATTTTAAATTCTTCTGTGATAATTTCAATACCTGAGTCTCTTGGACTCTATATTAATCATGCTGTATTTTAAATTATATTTTATTGTTAGTGGTAATGATAGCAGCAACTATTTTTTTCCTAATTCTATACATGCCAAATAGTTTGTTAACCCTGTTTGACATTGTATATGCTATAATCTAAGGAACCTGAACTATCTTGTCTTCTTATTAGGGATATTGAATAGCATTATGGCATGCAGTCAATATTTTTTATATACTTTTATTTATGCATTTGGATCCTCTTAATCTTTTCAGTCATGGTTTATTTTTTGTTAAGAAACACAGGTATATTTTTCAGTTTAGTTTTATTAATAAAATTTAACCTATAATCTAGGTTACGGCCTTATAATGGTTTTGATTTAGAATGTCCCCCTAACCCTCATGGAAACAAAGTAAAAAAGTAGAGCTTGGTTGCTAAGAAGGGAGTGGCCTTGGGGATTATATATTGGTTCCCCTGCCTTTGCTCTTAACTTTGGCCTCCATGATGTGAGAGTGGGGCTTTGTGCAAGCTCTCTCTCTCTCTCCTGAGCTCCCTCCACACACACAGGCTGACATGGACTGAACCTGAAATTTCCAAGAAAACTGTGAGCAAATAAATCTTTCTTCCTCTAAGTGGTGCAGTCAGTCTTTTTGGATTATAGCAGTGAGAATGTTGACCGAGGCTGACCTTTACTTCCTATTTGATCTTTCACTTGGTTCACCTGAATGCCTGACGTCTCTTCACTGTGGCTGGAATGAACTTCAGTGTCCACATCACTGACTGACTCCCGGTACCTCTACTAGCTCTCGGCATCACAGTGTGTTCCTTCCACTAGCCTGAGTCACTTCCTCTACTTCCAAAGCCTAGTTCTCATGTAAAAAACCTGAGATAACTCAGATACAGAATTTGTCCACTCACCTTCCAGAATTTCCTACTGCTAATAATGGGTTCTCAATTTCTAGGAACTGCAATGATCCTGAACTCTAGTTTCTGCCTGTTCAGTTATGTTAGGCAATTCTTGGACTCTACCTCCCTACACGGGATGGAATGTTCCTCTGGTCAAGAAGCCAAGGCAAACAGATATTCACCCTGTGTATCCACCATTTTGAAATATCACATCCTTTTATGGCTATGATTTAGAGTTTGAAACAATTTTTCATATATTTTACACAGTTTTAAAGTTCATTACAACAAGAGATTATGTCTAATATCAGAAATTCCATTCAGGCTATAAACTGTAATCCCAGTGATACAGTATTTTTATTCAACAAATATGAATGTTGCTTTCTTAAAAATTACTTTGTTTAACTTTATTCTGACTTTCAAGTTTTCAACTTTCAAGGTCTAGATATTCTTCACGCTAATGTCTTAAAGAGGTCCAATATTCATTAGAGAGTATATTATTAAAGTAGTGTTTATTTGTTATATTTTAAATGATGAAACAACACATACCATCTGACATAATGGCTCACAAAATGGTTCCCTACATTTTATATAACAACATTCCAAAGACTGCAATGTTTGGAAAATTGTTTTAATAAATTGAAGAATGCAATAAGCTTCTTAAAGTATGCTGATATGTGAGTTTCTCACTGACAGAGAAAGAAGCTACAAATACACAAGGGAGGAATAGTAGAATGAACCCAGTGACAGGGGATTAGGGTCAGAGATATGAATATGAATACTTGTGTTATATGACAATTGCGGATAGGCATTTATGCAGTGAATACTGTGCACACACAAGCTGCTATGCAGAATGATCACATTCAAGTAGCAATGAAACTCCTTAGGGCTTGCCACCTGGGTCCTAAAAACCATATTCAGAAACAAGAAAGAAGTACAAAAGTGAATGAAAGGAAGAGGTATATCTATCAGGAACTCAGATAAACTGCAAGAGAACTGAGCTATCCGTTGTCAGAATATCTGGTTAAAATAGCAAGCCAAAAATGGAAGAATTGACCTTAATCATTTACCATGATTATATAAGCAAGAGCATAAAATGAAAGAAAGTGCTGACTCTCCTTGATCAGTTTTCCTCCATGGAAGGTCAAGTGGGTCAGAACAGAAGTGGGGGCCAGTTCATTATTGAGGAAGTTCCCCAAAAGGTAATGGCAGTTTTATGGACCATGGACTTGGAAGAGGCAGTGGGAGAAGATACAGGAGTGGAACAGTGCTGGGTACGATGTCAGGAGGCAAAAGTGTCTTAAAGACTTTGCACCTTCCCCCTATGAAGAAGCCTCAGATGAAGCTCATGCAGACATCTGCTCAAGGCCTTAGAAACAAAGCAATGAAGGGACGGGGCAGGAGTGAAGATTTCTGAGTATTCGACTGGTCAGATGGTAATGAGCCTCTAAATGAAGCTCCCTTCAGAAACGGTGATGCACTGGCTGTGCACCAAATCTAGGGTGGTAGGGCAGCTATCCCCATAAGGCCTGCCTGGAAAATCTTTCCTAATTACTAATTAGAAAATCTTTCCTAATTACTAATACACACAGGTTTTTAGCCAAAAGATGGACCTCTTAATGTGAAAAAGGCACAAGAACCAACTGGAAAGATCTTTTCATATGCAAACATGGTATAAAATATATATTAAATGACCTAAAGAAAGAGAAAAATCAGCATTGAATCACCTTAGGAATAATTGCTGCATGTTATGAATGTTCGAGTACATCAATGGGACGGTGAACCTTATGGTCCTAATGGTCACCAAGAAGTGAGAACCTCATGAACCAGCTGCCGAGCAAGAACACAGGATGAGGAGAGAAGCCCTCGGTGGCTGGGGTTACCTTTGTCCTGTCTTATCTCCCACCACTCTGAGAACCTCCAATACTTAATATAGTTTCCATTCCATAACTCCAAAGAAGGGGAGAGGTTTAAAGAACCTTGTCTTGTTGTGTATCATCAATAAAGTCTACTAGACCCAGCCCTGCCCCCCAAATATATATATATAATATATAAAATATGTATAACGTATAAAATACACACACATGAATGGGTGGAACTTTAAGAAGAAATGGAATACTTGCATAATCTACATAAGTATCTCCCACATAATACTTATATTTTGTTTGTTTTAGTATACATTCACATGTTTTCAGCATATACTTTTCACATTTGTTTCTATGTTGTTGTTTTTATGTTTGATTTATGTTGTCATTTTATGTTCTTTTGTATTCCTCTCAGGGAGTTGAAGCTTAATTTTCTTCTCCAGAAAAGAGAGCTAAACTTAATGACTTAATGACACTAAATGTGGAAACACACACACACACACACACACACACACACACACACACACAAATGGGAAAAATAAGAACTTGACAGAAACTCTTAATCTTATTATTTTGTTTTGTGATGCTGAGGACTGAACCCAGGACTTCGCACATGTTAGGCAAATGCAGTGCCACTGAGCTACACTGCAGCATCATTAGTAAAATTTATGGTGACATCACATCCCTACTCATATAATTTAATCAGATGGGCATTTCCCCTGTGTGGAACTAAAAACAAAATCCATAAACCCAGTCAAATTGTGAGAATGATTTGACAAACCAAAATGATCAGACAACCCCAAATATAGAAAATTCTACCAAATATCCAAGCAGTGTTTTTTTATTCATTTATTGGTGCATTTTAATCATACATTTTGGTGAGTTTCAGGGTGGCAGAAGCATATATGCACATATCACTCATTTAGCCCTCCCTTTACTCCCACCTCATACCCTCCCTTTTCCCTCCTTCTCATGCTCAGCAAAATGACTGACTTTGATAAGTTTGTGTATGTACATCATGTGCATTAGGGGTTTCCCTCTTCCCCCCTCCAATCTCCCTCAGTTAGGTTACCTTCTTCACTCATCTAAGGTTTTCTCCTTCTTTGTCTGGACTCCCTTCTAAGTCCTATTCTCCCTAGATTCTGCATATTAGGGAGAGCATCCAACTTTTCACTTTTTGTGATTGACTAGTCTCACTTAGCATAATGTTCTCCAATTCCATCCATTTCCCTGCAAATGACATAATTTTGTTCTTCTTTATGGCTGTGTAAAATTCCATTGTGTACATATCCCATAGGTTTGTAATCCATTCATCTGTTGATGCAAATCAAAACTACCCTGAGATTTTACCTAACCCCAACTAGAATGGCAATCATTAAAAACGCAAACAATAACAAATGCTGGCAAGGATGTGGAAAAGTAGGAACTCTAATACACTGTTGGTGGGAATGCAAATTAGTGCAACCACTTTGGAAAACAGTGTGTAGGATCCTCAGAAGAATGGGAATGAACCAACCATATGATCCAGCAATACCACTTCTAGGCATCTACCCGAAATAATGGAAACCAAACTACTAGACTAATGCATGTGTATCTATGTTTATAGCTGCACAATTCACAAATGACAAACCTTGGAACCACCAAGCAATGCTATTCAAAAGCAAGGTCATGAACAGCAGTGAGACTAAGAAACTGGTAATTATTAGAGGAAACATGTCCACTACACTTTGTAATATTCAAACAACTAATACCAACATGACATTCCAGCTTAGATACTAGATTAGAAAAAATAACACAGTAAGAAATATGGTTAAATCAAAGTAAAATATATAGTTCTGTTAATGGTAATGTTCCAAAGTTAATTTATTATTTTGTAAATAAACCATGGTTATATGAAATTCAGGGAAACTGGTAAAAAGTATCCAGGAATTCATTGCAGCTCTTGGTAACTTTTCAGAAAATCTAAAGTTATCTCAAAAAAAGTTTAAAATAATGCATATTGATTTAAAAGAAAGGATGTACTTTGATCTTATAATATCCTTTATATTCTCAGATTAATGAGGAGTCAAATTGGCATTGGTGTACTTTTACTTTCCTATCTCTCAAACATCATTCTTCATTTTTCTGGAAACTTGAAATTTTTAAATTGAATTTAAAATAAAATTTTCCAGCCTCTACCATTTGAACTTCAAATGTTTTATTTTTTATAATTTGATATTATTATACAATTTCTCCTAATTATATAAGAATTAGATTTAAACAACTATTTGTATTCATCATTAATGAAGTTAATGGGTTGAATCAAGGTTATTTCAGTGTCATGCACTGGGCATATAAAATAATAGAAACAAAGCTTAAGATATTAAAGTTATGTATATAAAGAACTATAAGATTTATGATACAAATGTGATTGGTCATTAAGAGAGAAGTCAGACTTTTATTTGGTAAACAGAATGGAATTTCAGGGAAATCTACATGAGATTTTATATTCAAGCTGATTCCATGCAGATCTACCCTATATATTTAATGTTTAATAAGATTGTTTCATTTTTAATTTTTATCAAATCCCTTGAAGATGGTTTATTTTTCTTTTGTCTAGTTTTTGGAACTAAAATGTGACATACTATCTATCTACCTATCTCTCTCTCTATACACACACACACACACACACACACACACATACACACATACACAAACATATATCTGATTATATTTGAATTTATATATGCATATATATAAAGTGATATCAATTATTTTTGGCATAGATATATAGGGAGGCACATCGTGTTAATATAATTTTATTTTTCTACTTTCATATTTAGTAACTTCTGGACTTAGGAGACTGAATTATAATAACTAAATTCCATAATGAAAACTTTACTATCCATCATGTACATTTACTACAGAATGGTGAACATTTAAATACTGTACTTCAATCCCTAAGTTGTCATTTAGCGATAGAATCAGATATCAGTCAAATAATAAAATGCTGACATCTAAAGAATATAAATACAATAGAAGTATTTACATTCTGTATTTTAATTAAAATATAAAATTTATTATAAAGATATATCGTGATCACGCAAAAGGAGCAAGTCTGTAATATCTAATAATTTTTTTATTTTCTGTATCTCATTTGATGCTATACCTTTTTCTATCATGTCAGTCGAATGTGAGAAATTAATGCTACGAAAGATAGATATTTAGGTAAATTTATCTACTTGTTTGTACCATAATTCATAACTTTTAATGAATCAGAGCAGCAAATTAGCTATTTTTAAAGCATATAATTGGTTTGTTCTACTGATGCTGATTGATAATAAAATAATCAGCAGTCTCATGTTTCCAGATTGGCTTTTAAAGCAATGTATCACCTTGTTTTGTATTCATTATCTGAAATACATCATCTACTTTATTTGATTCAGAGATTGTTTTTATATTGCAGTCCTGAGTTTGGTCCAACTATCTTTTGTTCACATGCATTTTTGTAATAGTTCCATGAATACTTTTTCATACCTTAATGTCGGGAACTGGCCCAAAAGTGGTGCGAGCTGAGCAGGGTGGCGAGTGTCGGCTGGATCAATACCAAGGAGCCGGGAGACAGGTCAAAGCAAGATCTCGTTTATTTAGAAAAACAGTCACACTTTTAAAGTAAAGGCCATAAAGGAAATTCCAGGGCGATAAGCTGAGACCCAATTACACGAAGGGTCAGGTCATTATGCCCCCCTGTAACCTATCATAGGCGAAGGCACCTGTTGTCCGTGAGCACGGAGGGAGGTAACTGCCTATCATAGCCCTCCTGTGGTTAGGTGGGGTTAACCGCGGGACCTCCCTCTGAGGGGTCCGCCAGCGCCATCTTTGCCATTGTTATGCTGAGTCACTGCCATGTGGAAGAGGCCCGGTACTCTAGAGCAGGCTTCTGTTAATCCACCAGGCCCTTTCATGGCACTGGGTGGAGGGCCCAACACCTTAAGTGAACTTTTTCAATTTAGTAATGCAATAGTAGACATTCCTTGATGTTTGTTGTTTTAATCATGCTCTTGGTGGAGTTTTTACCATATGCATGATAATTTGTTAGATACAAAATTTATGTTCATTTTAAAAGTATATGGGACATTGTCCCTATAAGAATTATCTAGTAAAACTCATTAAATACTACTAATAAAAGCATGCTGTACAAAATGTCCTGGAGACCAGATGAATACCTCTGCAAAAGAAATACAGATCTTCACATCAACACTAGCTTAAATTTTATATGGGAGTTAGTTGTACAGATAATGTTAAAATGCAGAAAATCTTTCTAAAATTATATAACCTAAATTCATCAAAAATAATATTTTCATTAATGTAAGAAAAATCTAAAATTCAAACTGAGGACGTGTATTTCTTGAGTAATTCCTAGGAAGAAAATTAAAATATTGCGCTAATAAGTAAAATAACTTTCAGTATTATTTAAAATTAATAACCCATAAAAATATACATTTTGGCAGATTCAAATGTTGAGAAATAGAATAAGTACTTATGTAATAGTAATTGGCTCTGGCCTATGTTATATTTCAGTAAATAATCCCAAAATTTATTCAAAAATATAACCAATCAAATTACAGTATTATGTGAGACTAAATGCAACAATAAAATTAAAAATAAATACAGTATTAAAGAAAAATTTATTGAAATTATCTTTACTTTTTATGGTTGTTTATAAATTATTAGCTTGTTTAAAAATCAAGATTTTATCTCAATGGGTGAAACTTTATATTCTATTAATGGTGGGTACATTATTTCTCTACATAAGAATATAAACATGAAATTTTAAGTATCATTTCCTCCTCTATTGAGGCATAATAATTCTCACCACCCAATTCAAATATAGAGATTAAAGAACAGTAGGAAAATGTAATTACCTGAGTAATAGAAAAAATTTCATGTAGTAAAATAAAAACACTCCACATATTAAATCTGAGTTTTTACAAATGTACATAATGGATTATAATGGATTGTTTTAAGCTCAGTTACCACATTTTTATAATGCAAGTATGAATTTATATTTTCACATTTAAAATACGTAACATGGAAAAGAGCATTTTGCTGGATTTCAGAAGAGCAAGAAAATATTTTCCATGTTAGTAGTTGTACAGAAACTAATTTTAAAGCATCTCTGTGTAACAGTGGCCACTCCTTTGCAGATTTACCTTTGCAAAGTCCCATTGCCCAGAATTCTGAATTCTAAAGAAAATCCACACCTTGATTAAGATATTAATACCACATATTTTTCTTTAGATTTGTAGATCCCAGCACATCTGGCAACCTTCATGTAATATCACAAATGAAATGTCTATCTTGAAGAAAAATAATGTATTGTCTAAAGGATTTCAGGAACTAGCCCCAAGAGTTTGAGGTCAATTGTAATGTCCTATACAAAAAAGAAAAAAGCATATGCCCTGGATGACAAAGTCTCCATTCAACAGATAGCCTGACCATCGGTCTATGGTACTTCCGTTTCCATACTAGAAAAGTCCTTTCATGTATCTGAGTTCCTCGAGGTGGTCTTGTGTGGGGACGGTTGCTCCTGCTAGCATTTTCTCAAAGTGGTGGCCCTTAAAAAAAACCTGAATTTCTTTCCACCAATTTTGTTTTCCTGAATATTGGCTTTTGAGCAGTAGGCAGATGGACTTAGATCCATAATACATCTTCTTATTTATAAATATGATTATAAATACTTGTCTTTATAGCTGTTGCATTAAGAGAATAAAATAATATAGCACTACATATATATTATATAATTATATATAATATATTGTAGTATATATTATATATAGCAAATATATATATATAGCATTACTGGTGCCCAGAAATGTTACTTTTTTGTTTTCCTTTTTCATGGTGTCTTATGGGTTTTCTATGTTTTATTTTAAAATTTCAGTCAAATAACAGTATTATGCAATTTTAATTAGTTAATTTCATAATTAATATGCATAATATGAAAAATTTTAAAGGCAAAGTTTATCTAAAGTTGTATACTAATGTGGTTTTCAACAGAGATCTTAAACAAAATGATCCAAGATTACTGAACTAAGAATTTGCATAGCTAAGATTCAAATCCATACTCAAAGATCACAGTATTTTTGTTTTCAATGCTATAATTGTCTATTTCTCTTAGTAGATGGGATCATTATGGAAATAAAGTCAATGATGAAGGCAGGAAGTTAAGAAAAGTTCAATTTTCTAGGGAATGAAGAAGAGCAATCTTCTTACTGATGCCAGACCAGTGGGTTCTTGTGCTCTCCATCAGAAGAATCAGGCAGGCTCAACTGCAAAATCAGCAGGAATCTCTAGCAGGATTTCTGTCTTGAGCAGAAAGGAGACACAGCATTGAGCAAGTGTATCAAGCTGGGTCCCAGAACAAAGGAGAGAGCTAGTTTGCTTTATGTGAAGGGTGGTAGAGCTTAGGAATGGTGATTGGCTTTAGGTACATTTTAAAAGGTGGTTTGTGCTTTTCTTGTGAGAGTGCTTTGACTTCTGAGAAAAGCAAGGTCAGTAGGTCAGCTGGGAGCCAAATGTGACATCTCTTCCTGTACAATCATCTTTGCCTTGTAATAAGGACCAGGCACTGCAGCTGTGAAAAGAACATCTATCCGGGCATGGTGGCGTACACCTGTAATCCCAGTGCTTGGGTGGTTGAGGCCAGTGTTCGGGCACCTTAAGAAGACCTGGTTTCAGAATAAAAAATAAAAAGGGCTGGGGGTATAGCTCAGAGGTAGAATGCCCTTGGGTTAAATCCCCAGTACAGGGAGAGAGAGAGAGAGAGAGAGAGAGAGAGAGAGAGAGAGAACATAGATTCAAAGTGGAAGAAAACACAAATCACGGCAAGTAGCAAGTTAATGGTCCTGGAAATCTGCCATTTATGCTGTTTGTCCCTGAGAATGTGAGGGTGTCCTGGCTTTAATGATGCAACCGGCTCTTGAGGCCAATGAGACTGAGTTGGTGAGTGAGGGTTTGAGGAAAGGCACGTATATCAAGCTATTAATAGCTAACAAGCTATGAGTTCAGTGGGGAGAGCCAATAAAAGTACTCATCACGCTTTGAATATCTAACAAGCAGTAAGTTAAGGCTCAGGAGTGCACCGCCCCTCTGTCCCCAAGGTGGCTCCTGACTGTCTAAGTACTTTCCTTCTTAGACATTATGGACTGAATGCATGCATCCTCCTTCTGATCACTCCACTGCTCCCTGGACAAAGAACACACTTGATAAAGAAGTATTAATGAGTGGCAGGGTGGTTGACAGAATGTTACATTATTAAAGGAAGCCACCCAAAGACAGCTTAGGAGAGTTGCTTGACTTTGTTCTGTCAGGGCCACCATAATAAGACCATATCTTATTTTTAAATAGCAGAATTTTCTTGCTTTGTATTTTTTCTACACCCCTTGCCCTATTTTATTTATTTATTTTTTTTATTTTGAAACAGGGCCTCACTAAGCTGTTGAGGCTGGCTGCAAACCTGCAATCCTCATGTCTCAGCCTCCCAAGTACTTGGATTACAAGGTGAACCACCATACCCAGCCTGATTTTTTTTTAATTGGTGCATTGAAAGCTGCTCCTAGCTATTCTCCCCATTTCCTATTTATGTATATTATCGTGTATGCATTCATAACATTCATTTGCCACATGTAATATTTCATATACCAAACTGTGCTGTATTATATATTTTAGAGTGAGGCTGAATGACATTGTCCTTCCTGATATTTCTTTTAAAAAAATTAACACTGAAAAACATGCCAAAATTAAACTGGGCATGGTGGAACCTGACTCTAGACTCAGCTATATGGGTGTAGCCCATTAGTATGTGCAATTAATACACGTTAATCAAAAATTGTTAAATTTAAAAATAAAAATAGAAAATCTAACCTCTAATATATCATAGATATCCCATAATAAACCCAGGGTAGAATTACAAACTAAAACATAAAAGTGACCCTGGGTTTAACATATAAAATGCGTTTTTCACAATGATAATACAGCTCCTGGCTGGCAGAAAATAAGTATACTGAGCTTCTCTTAAAAGGTATTGCAAAGAACATCCTGCCTGTTAATTTAAGCAATCCGATAAACTGGCCTGTCTCCTGCAAGGTGAAGGACGCTTTAGACACCTTAATGAACATCTTTCTGAATAGCAGTTACAAGCTTAGCTGCTCGCCATGGAAGACTGATTAAGTTAGGGAGGATATTACCTTTTTATCCAGTCTTTCCTCTTACATACTTTGCCACTGAGATTGAACTGGCTAGTGTCTGCAGTGCAAAGATAGCATTGCTCAAAGCATACATGTCCTATAAATCTGATAGAATCGTTTAGCCTAGAAGCTCTTTATCAAAGTTCTTGCCAATGATTGTATAGTTGTCCCATACATACAAGTAAGTATTATAACATATTTAATTCAATGCAGAAAGTGATGGAAATTATTCTTGGATAAAATTGTATTTCAAAAGGAAAGAAAGATTTTTGTATTTGAATGCATTTCAGTGTGAATTTTCATTTCACATTAGGTAAATCAGGATCTCATAATGTTTAGAGATGATCCATTGTCCTTATTACATTTATTCACATTTAAAAATTTTCACATTCAATAGTTTTTGATGTATGCATTTAAAAAATATATTGTTAAATACAGGGGAATTACGCAAGTAATAAAAATGTTACATATTAGTACATAAGTCATGGCTATAGGACAATATGGACCTAAATGTCACCTGACTTAATCTCTTCTATGGAGTATATTCATCACTACCAAATAGGCCTTAATAAACTACTCACTGATGCTTCTTTTCTATACTTAAATAAAAAAGAACCAGATTAATCCCTAAGAATAATAATAATAATAATAATTAAGCAATCATTTTCCACAAGCAAACTTTTAAAATAGAACCATGTTGATATTGGAAAAACTGATGTCCCTATGTTCCCTTTCAAAGGAAGGGCCCCCTCTCACATCATATCGAGAAAGAAACTATCCAAAATCTGATGTTAAAATTATCTTGTTTTTATAGTGTTTATACATATTAAAGTGAGCTAAAATGTATCATTTGTTTTCTGGGTTTTTCTGTGTGTTTTATTTTCACTTATAATGGGTTTATGCTAATTATGTTAAGTGGATTTGAGACTTATTCTAGGTTTTAACTACTAGTTATTCATATAACAAACAATAAATATCCACAATGTGCTAGGCCCTGTTTAGGTCACATAGACTATATCAGCTTACAAAATAAATAGGAATTCACATCCTTGTGAAGCTAACATCCTAATTAGGGAACAGAGATGATTTTTAAGATAAATGATTAAAAATGTCCCACACTATTGGTGGAACTGCAAATTAGTGCAGTCACTATGAAGATATATATGGAGATTCCTCAGAAAACTGGGAATGGATTCATCATATGATCTAGCTGTACCTCTCCTGAGTATCTTTCCAAAGAGACTGAAATCAGAATATTACAGTGACACATGCATATCCATGTTTATAGCAGCACAATTCACGATAGTCAAATTATGGAACCAACCTAGGTGTTCATCAACAGATGAGTGGATTCCAAAATTATGGGATATGCCCATACTGGAATTCTACTCAGCAATAAAGTAAAACAAAATTATGTCATTTGCAGGAAAATAGATGGAACTGGAGAACATTATGTTAAGTGAGATTAGCCAGTCACAGAAAGTGAAAGGTCATATGTTTTCCCTAATATGGGGAATCTAGGGAGTAATCAGTATACCAGAGAGACTTTAGATAATAGAGGAGAAACTCCAGTGGAGCAAGGAAGGTAGTATTGCAAAGGGGAGGGGAGGGGAAAGGGAGAATTAATGAAGGTAATACTTTCCCAGACATTATGTACATATGTGAGAATACTTATGCCAATCTCAGTATCTTGTATGGGAAAGGGGGGAGTGGGGGAGGAAGCCAGGGAAAAACTCTCCAACTGCTGTGTGCATGTATGTCACTACCATTATGAACTAGATTATGATGGGAGACTATAATGCACCAATAAAAGTATAAAAATAAATAAATACATAAATAAGAAATAAACAAATGGGAAAATATAGTAGATGGAATGGAACGAGGAACTAAGAAAAAACAGTAAAAAATAGGGATACAGAGAAATCTGGAACCCACTAATTTAGGTAGAGTAACAAAGAATGGCTCACTTACAGCCTGTGTAAAGGCCCTGAGGTGGCAACATGCTAGAATTGTTTGAACATCTGCCATGCACATGGGGGTATTATTAGTTATTGCCTGTTACTTTCTATCAAAGCAAAGGCTGAGAGGGGATTTGAGATACAGCATATATACTAAGGACAAACACCCATGAAGTGATAGAAATCATATAATTGAGCAAAGAAAGTAGATGAAATGTAGTACAGGTCTGGCAGAGGTTTAACCAGTGTGGAAAGGAATGCCTGAATATGCATTTCCCTGTCAAAATGTCCCTGTCTCTCTGAACACTTTTGTTCATCATTAGTTATGGGCTACCTGGGCCCTGAAGAATCGCCTTGGCTGCAGGCTGCCTGCTCGCCACAGTATCTCAGTAGTCAGGCAGAGTCGTTTTTGTTGCAGGGGGATCTGGGTTGCTTGTCTCCATGTCTGCCACCCAATCAACACCACTGCAAACTAAATATTGGCTTTGGTATTTTTTTTTTTTTTTGCACATGGGCAATGAGGATCCAATCTGCAGATATTCTTATAGGACTTGCTTCTCTGTGTTGATTTCATCTAGAATTTTGCTAAAAGCAGAAGTTTTATAATTGAGTCTTCATAATATCCTGAATTTTATAACCCCTTGGTAAACCTTTGCTGAATTTAATAGCATAGCTATTTTTCTGTTTAGTGTTTTCTTCTGTTTGTTTTTTAACCCTCTGTTACTACTAAACTTAGAGATGTTTCAGCAGTATCTTCAATTTTAAGCTGAAGAGGCTTTTTAAATAGTTAGAATCTCAATTTCGTGACACTGTTTTTAGGATTTGCAATTTCAGCATTTGATTTTACTTTCAACTTACATGAATATGAGGCAAATAGCTATAGGAAGTTTTAGCATTCTTTAGTGTTTTAAAATGCTCATATGGAATGCCCATTAGTAAGTGATTTTGCTTTTTGCTTTGATTTTCTTTTTTCCAAATGTACAATTACTTCATGTTTTATTCTTACACCCTGGTAGTGTGTTTCCATTTTATCTACATTTTGTGATTTAATTTTGTGATATTATATTACAGTAAATAGATCCTTATTTGAGGCCCAATTTGCATGTGAGTATTTTAATGATTATTTAATGAATACATAAATCATATTATACATCTGGCATTTCTTCAACTAATATAAACAATAATTGTTTTGATGTTTATTGAAAAAAACTTTGAAAATTACCTATTATAGTTGAGAATCTTTCTTGCATTGATAGGAAAAATAATTCTCAGTCATAAAAACAAACAATCCCCAATGTTTTTTCTAAAATTGTACTAGTCTATTATATTAAAATTTTTAAATCATCTGCAATTGTTTTTATATAGCTTAAAAGAAATGCC
The DNA here is from genome assembly GCA_004027185.1 of Glis glis. Classification (NCBI taxonomy): domain Eukaryota; kingdom Metazoa; phylum Chordata; class Mammalia; order Rodentia; family Gliridae; genus Glis; species Glis glis. The sequence goes on along the minus strand of PVJS01011353.1, from coordinate 1,096 downwards.
TATGAAAATAATAAAGTATAAATAAAGTATAAATAAAAACTTCTTTTGAAATTAAAGAAAGTTTGAATTATTTTTAAACAAAGAGAAAGACAACTGCAATAAAGAAATGGACTTTGAAGTATATAAACACCACATGATATTTTCAAAGTTTGATACTCTTGTAAAACTAAGTAATGAAGGAAAAACTTCCACTGACATTATGTACATATGTGAGAATACCAATGCCAATCTCAATACCCAGTATGAGGAAGGAGGGAAGTGGGGAGGGAACTGGGGGAAACCCACCAAGTGCTGTGTGCATGTATGTCACTATCACTGTGAACTACATTATGATGTGTGGCTATAATGCACCAATAAAAAAATAAAAAATAAATAATAATCCATTCATCTGTTGATGGACATCTAGGTTGGTTCCATAACTTGGCACTGTGAATTGTGATGCTATGAACATGGGTATGCATATATTACTGTTGTTTTCTAGTTTCAATCCCTTTGGTATGATACCCAATAGTGGTATAGCCAGATCATATGGTGGATCCATTCCCGGTTTTCTGAGGAATCTCCACACTAATCTCCACAGTGGTTGAACTAGTTTGCAATCCCACCAACGTGTAGAAGAGTCCCAATTCCCCCACATCCTCGCCAACATTTGTTGTCCATCAACAGATGAATGGATTACAAAATTATGGGAAATACACACAATGGAATTCTACTCAGCAATAAAGAAGAGCAAAATAACAGCATTTGCAAGAAAATGGAAAGATCTGGAGAACATTATGTTAAGTGAGATTAGACAATCACAAAAAAGAAGGGATATATGTTTTCATTAATATGCGCAACTTAGGGAGTAGTGGGGACACAAAAGGGACTCCAATGACAACGGAGAACCCTCAGTGGTGCAAGGGAAGGGGTACAAGGGAAGGGTAAGGGTAAGAAAGAAGTGAATCTATGGAATTATTGTCATAAACAATGTGTATATATGAGATTATACCAACATCATTCTCAGTGCTACATGTGGGGGGGGGAAGGCGGGTGGGAGGTGGGGAGGAGGGACACCAAGAGCTGTGTGCATGTATGTTAACACCAAACTGATACT
>PVJS01011352.1:0-45945 GCA_004027185.1 Glis glis | reverse complement strand
TGTGTGTGTTGGGTATGTGTGTGTGTGTGTTGGGTATGTGTGTGTGTGTGTGTGTGTGTGTTTGGTGTGTGTGTGTGTGTTTGGTGTGTGTTTAGTGTATGTGTGTGTGTATAATATATTTATCTTGTAATTGCTTCTGGACAAGTGATGTAACATTTTTATGAATCCAAGAAAATAATTATATAAAATGAGGAAGTTGGACTTAATTTTCTCTAACGCCCCTTCCAGTTTAGGATTCTATATGTTTGTTCATTCGTTCATTCATTCATTCATTCATTCATTCAAAGTGATTGATTGCCTGCTCCCAGCCAGGCCCTGTAAATGGCCTTGTAGGGACAGAAATGATGATTCGCCTTTCAGATCCCAAGGATGTCAGGGCCCAGTAGTCAGCATTCAGGGTGCCAGAAGTGTGGCGAGGTGAATCTCTTAGCACAGCCAGGAGGGAAAGGCAAGAAAAGTGATACAGACAAGCAAAATGTTTTCATTTCCTATTTGAATCGACTTCAGCAATGAATTCCTGAGGGAAGGCTAGGGCTACTCCCCTAGATTAAATGCTTCTTTGGGGCAGAAAATCACCTCTCTCTTTGAACCTCCATTATGAGAGAGGCAGAGGGTGGTGATCAAAGGAACAGGCTTTGCTACTAGATCTGGGTTGGAATCCAAGCTCTAGGACTTACTAAACTATTTCAAAAGGAGTCTTCACTTCCTTGCGCCTCAGTTTCCTCACCTGTGAATTGGGAATAATAACAGAATTATAACTAATTATTGAACAGGATTGAATAAAATGATGGGAATAAAGCACCTGATGCTTATTAAGTACCCATTAAAAATTAGCTTAGGTGTTGTTGGAAGTAGGTATCATAATTGAAAAAGTATGCGTTTTCCTTTACTGGACCCCTTCCCTCATTGTCCCATCTGGGGTGCTGAAATGATGCACAATTTCTCCTCTTCTTGGGTTCTTGTCTATTAAATTAAAGAATAAAGTCAATAGACTATACAAGGGTGAGCATAGGGGTACAATGATTTATTTTAAGCTAAGGGAAGATAGAAGACAAAATTAGCTCCCCCCTCAGAGTGGGGAGGGTTCCTGAAACAGAGTAATCATTGAAGTGCTTGGGAGGCAAGCTTTTATCTATTCCTGTGGTTCCCCAGTTGTCCTTTTGTGATTCATCAGAATTGGGTCCTGGGGACCTAATGCCTTTTGCCAGTTTCAATCCTTATTTTGAATCTCTATGCCAAAGTTCAGTGAGTTCTTGTTATCTCCTGGCACCACCAGTCTGCTTCCTCATCCCTTCCCCTTTGATCACACTTGGGGCTGAAGTTTTATATTAACCTGTACTGTTATCCCTGTGTCGATCAACCCTCCCTGTATCTGTTCTTCATACAGATTGCCTTTTTTTAATGATTCCTGTCCCAAGGTCCTCTGCCCTGCCTCAGTCTTAGAATGCAACAAACTTGGGCTTGAACTCAAGCCCTGATGCTTGGTAAGGGCCAGTGAATTCATCAGTGCCAGCCCCAACTTTCTTATCAGTCAAATGAGAATAAAAGTGCACACCACATGGCATTCTTGCAACGATTCAGGAGGATGGTATGTGTCAAGTGACGGGTGTGTAGTGATAGTTACTCTAGAAGCCCCTTCTCTTTCCTTAAATCCTATCAATTTGCTTGACTTACAATGGTCCTTGGCTGAAAACTTCCATAGCACTTTCCACTCACTCAATTACTTATTCATTAAAGAATGCTTATTGTGTGCTACCCCAAACCTAGACTTCAAGGTCAATCTCCAAGGAAGACAGGACCAATTTTTTATCTGATGTAGCCCATCGCTGTCTTTCTTCTTGGTGACCCCAGTGGCAGTGACCTATACTTTCTCTGTCCTTGCCTCTTCCTACACCTTTGTGATAGGCTCTCCACTATGCACTGACTATCCAATAAGTCACAATAATCTCTGATCCAGAAACATCAGAATCCAACAGGAAAGGAAGAGTTTTCAGAGGAGGACTGCCTCTGTGTGCTCAAGGGTAGGAGGGCATGTTGCTAAGTTGCCTCCTCTCATTTCATTCCCTTGTCATCTGCTCATGTTGGGATCTCTGCCCCTCGTGTGACACCTCTCAAAGATCATCAGTTACTGCTGGGAGAGCTGCTTTCTTGTCCTTTGACTTGTGCTTCTTTGAAGCTCTTTCTTGCCATACATTCCCTGCAACTATTAGTTGCTCTCTCTGATTTTGTGGAGTAGCCCAGGTACAAGGCAGTTTGACGGACTTTAAGTTTGTGATGATGTAATATTGCATGTAATTCAGCTCTTTCTGCAATTTAGTTCTGTAATTAAAGAGAATAATTGTATATAGTTTGTTAAAAGATTGCAGTTTTAAATCTTTTGTTCTCAGATACTTGATTCCCTTTAGTCCCTTTTGGAACCAAAATTATATACTAAGCATGTAAACACCATGACCAAGTCCAGGCCCCTTCCAATGTTGAAGTTAGAGATTCTGTATGCAGTGGTTATGTAAGGGTAGGGCTGAGATGACACATCGAGCTTCTACACCTGCAATTCTTGAATCTTAGCCAGAGCTGCTGGTTTTCCATCAAAAAAGACACATACTAGGAAAGAGGATTAGAAAAGCATTTTTAATTTTTCTCTCTGCTGTACTGAATGCACTTGGGTGAAAGTGAGAACAGGCGAGAGCAATGCTGAACATAGATGGTAGTCTGTTGGCGTCCAAAAAGCAAAGGAGAATACAGTGTGGCTCAACAGGTTACCACATGCATGTAAACCCAATGGCATTTTATTGCACTAGGCTCTGAAAAATAAAGAGGGCTTATTAATATGTAACTGCATAGTCATTACATATTTATGCTCTATAGAATACATAATTAAAGCTACACTGACTGTATAATTTATTGTTGGTAGGCACAGTTAAGACAGTTCAGAGAACCATGTACTGTAATTATGTAGTAATTGCTGTTCTTTGAGTAAAAGTAGTAACCAATAGAGTGAAAACTGGCAAGTAATTGCTTTATAATTATTTTGGGAAAGGAATTGTTCCAAGTAAAACAACTGGAGATAAACAGATGAATATTTCATTTGATAGGAGATTGTTCACTAGCTATCGCTATCGAAAGCCCTGCAGCCAGATCCAGACAGATTCCCTGCTATTTATTTTTCTCTGTTACTTTAAGCAGTCTGGGAAGTAGGTTGACTTCCATAGAATGAATCCTACTTATGACTTTTAGTTGTTATCATTAGAAATTGCTTCCACAATGGGGTGCAAGTTCATTCAGAAGAGGGCAAAACCTTGTTTGTTTTTGTATTTCCCTTACTTGTTTCCTTGATGACAAAGATGTCATTACCACACACCCAGCAGTGAACTTATCAATCCTAGAAGCATTTCCATTTTCCATTTATTAAAAAATAGCCGGGCGTGGTGGTGGTGGTGCACGCTTGTAATCCCAGTACTTTGGGAGGCGGAGACCGGAGGATCCGGGTTCGCGGCCAGCCTCAGCGCGCATGCACGTGCGCGTGATCTATCTCTCTCTCTCTCCTCTCCTCTCTCTCTCTCTCTCTCTCTCTCTACTTAGTGAGGCCCTCCGCAACTTCGTGAGACCCGGTTTAAAAAATAAAGCATAAAAAAAATAGGGCCGGGGGTGTAGCGCGGAGGTAGAACGCCCCTGCGTTCAATCCCCAGTACCACACAAAAAAAATAAATAAATAAATAAATAAAAAATAAACAAAGACAGTTCTTTTTATGCTCAAAGTTCCTTGTTGTGTTATATTCTTCCTAGAAAAGGATTTAAAAGATTTCCCTCAGAGATATTTTGGTTTGCCATAGATACTAATTAATTTGGTAGTGGAAAGGGAGAGGTAGAGAAAGATAACTCATTTATACAAGATGGTCTTCTAAACTGCGTTATGTTCTACAAATGTGCAATTTATTTATTTAATATTTATCTATTTAACCACTACTTCTAATTAGATCAATGGGGAGCTTTTTTTTATTCTCAAGTTAGCTTTTTTAAAAAAAAAGACTGTTGTAAACTAATTAAGTCCATGTAGGCTGAACATTTTTCCCTACTTCTTTCTTATTCTCATTTGAAATTCAGGTAATATAATTGCATGAATCTTCAGGAACAAAACCAATAGGGATCAATGTTCTTTATTAGTTGTTTGAGGTTACTTTAGCCTGTTATTTTTTTTTAATCCTTGTGTGGCAGGTAATGTAAAAGGCAATGGAATGTGAATTAGCAATTAGACAGAATACTGGAGTTTCTCGGGTTCTGAATGGATGTGCTCATCTGTACCAAGTTCAATCAACGGACAGCCCAGTAAAGGATTAGTTTTCAGAGCCGGCGAAGGCATAATAGATTATTTATTTATTTGCTATTTGTTAGAAGGCCTTAAACATGTCTACATGTATTCAATTGAAACAATTTTCAGGTTTACTATTAAGTAAAAATGACTGGTGAAGAAATGCTTGAATGGTACTCTGCCATTGATATAAAAATAGCCATCTATTATATATACAAACATTACTACTGGAAAGATACCCAACACATTGGAAACAAAGTTCGCCTTTGGTACAAAATTTTTGTATTGGGGTGGGAGAAGGTATACTTTTTACTATTTTATTTATTCGTTAATTTATTTTTACATATACATGTGTTACCTACTTGGAATATGTACATACACAAACATGTCCACTTATATAGATTAGAAGAGTACCTGATATTAATAAATGCTCATTGAAAATTAGCTCTTATGGGTGGTGGTCATCTAAAAGCTGGCTTATGTTAGAAACTGTTACCACCCAGAATTCCAAGTATTCCATCAAGGATTTGCCTGCTAGAAATCACTGATGCTGGAAAAACTCACCCTCAGCATCTTATTGAGCTGCGGATCCCAAGGAGGGTTGTAAGGATATTAAATCAAAAGAACACTGCTTTTTGTACCATATACTACTTAAGCAAGTGTTCTCTTCTCTGACATGCTTTGCTGTCTTTTTTTTATCTACAAAAAGAGAGTGTACTTGTGAGGAATTCCCACACATTCCAATGACTTTTCTAGGATAGTGAATTGGAAGAGTAAAGAATTTGGAATTCCAACTCTTAGATTGAAGATGCAGCTCTGCCACTTGCAAACTCTACATTTGTGGACAATATATGACCCTTTAAGATGCTGCTAAAGAGTCCCAAGGAGGTCTTTTTACTATACTTTCCAGGGTTCACACTGTGTATTCAGAAGGAAACTAATCTTGCAACCCTGGTCATGAGTGATTGAACAGGGGAGTGAACCAAGAGCAGCCAGATGGGAGCCAGGCACAGTGGCCCACACCTGTCATTCTAGTACTTGGGAGACTGAGACAGGGGGATTGCAGGTTGGAGACCTGCACCAGCAACTCAGTGAGGCCCTCAGCAACTAAGTGAAACCCTGTTTCAAAATAAAAAATAAAGTAGGGTTAGAGATGTAGCTCAGAGGTAGAATGCCCCTGGCTTCGATCCTCAGTATCAAACAACAAAGACAAAAAACAAACCCCAGCCAGATATGGACTGGCTACAGAGGAAGCCGGTCATTTCTAAGGCTACTTAGTAAAATCTTTAGCCTGATAGGTTCACCCAGCTGGGTGATGGCAATCAGATCCAGTCAGATCATCTCTTGAAGGAAGTGGAATTGCTCAAAATATATAGATAGGGTGGATCCTTTGAGCTCTGGTTATATTGAGAAGAATATTGAGAAAACCCTGTGGCAATGTTTACCCAGCTCATGTTTATTCTGCCTCCCTAAGAATTCCCCTACCTTCACCCACACTTGGGCCCGATGGTCATGCCCATGCTGTGTAGTCTTGCCCCACTGGTCAAGGCTGACTAGACAGTAGAGGGGCAACTGGTTTTGATTCTCTTCCTTGAATTTCAAATTGGGATTTAGAATCCCAGTCAAGTTGGTCACCTGCATTTCAGACAGATAAATTCTGGATTTGAGGGAAGGATGGATGTGGGCTGTGCAGAAAAGCAGGTCTTCCAAGAGTAAAGGATGACGCAGGCATGCAGAGATGAGTGGCCACACAAGATTGGCTGCATGGATTTCAGTTTTCATTTCTGGCTCTACTCTTGGATATAGGTTATGTCATGTTCCTTGGAACCCTTAATCGTAGAACATTTTTCCTTGCTTTTGGTTATATTTTATCAAGGGAATATTAATTACTTAAAACCAAGAGAACCATAAGTAAGAGGTCCAGCTTTCTACAATGGCCACTACTGCACATCTCAGTCTCAGAAGTACTGAGACCCAGAACAATCCTCTGTGACCCCAAGCAGGCCACAGTTCATAGCCAGCTATTCCTTGCCAAAGCTCCTACTGAGAAAAGTGATCTATGGCTTTCCACGACACTCTGGAATCTTCAAATCCTAAAATATTAAGTGCTTTCAATATGGTCTAACATCTATAGATTGGGAATAAAACTGCTAACTCCCCTACTCAGGGGCCACTAGAAAGACCAAAGCAAGGGATCATTACACTGTTTTTAAATCCCTGTGCATTCTAGACAGTCATAGTAAATAAATTGTGCTCCTTTGCGGAACTGGCCTACAGATAATAATTAATAGAAGGTGATTACTGTGTATGATAGACAAAATTTTCATTCCCCATGACCTTTGTCTCTGATGTTAACATTCATAAATATGTTGCCTTACATGACAAAAGGGAATTTGCAGGTGGAATTAAAGTTATTAACCTGATTTTAAAACAGGGAGATAAATCTGGATTATCCAAGTGAGCCCCCATGTAATTACATGAGCCCTTAAAAGTAGAAGAGAGACGCAGGGTAGGGGACTCAGATTCCAAAGGTGAGAGGGACTACATGTGGCATTTTTGGTTTCAGGATCATTAGGAGCAGGGGAGAGGAAATGTCTGTTTCCTCTAGGAGCAGAGGGTGGCCCTGACTGCCAACTATCAAGGAAATAGGAACCTAAGACCTATAGCCACAAGGAATGGAATTCTGCCAACCACCTAGACATGCAGCTCAAAAGCAGATTATCTCCCAGAACCTTAAGATCGGAGCTCAGTCCAACCAGTACCTTCATTTCAGTTTTGTGAGACCTGAGGTAGAGAAGCCAGTTAAACCCTACTGTGCCTGGACTTCTGACCTGTGCAAACTGGGTGGTATTTTAAGTTACTATGTTTTTGGTAATTAGTTATGGCATTAACAGGAAACGAATACAGGTTTGTCCTAGGCATGGTGCTAAGTCCTTTGTAGTCATTCCACCAAGAGATGTTAGGAAATAAGGGTGCTTGCCTCTCTGCTACAAAGGAAGACATTTAGGCTCAGGGAGGTTAAGCAGCAACTGGGTTCAAAATAATACAGTTTTATAATTAACAGAACCCGGACTGGAGCCCAGGTTTGTCTGTAAGGAGCTCATACTGACATTGTTTACCAAATAAGTTGTCAAAGTTTGGCAACTACAGATGAGGGTTTCTTCATCCTCCTGGCAGATACAGTGAGCCCCATGGACCGTCATGCCAGATATATCAGCCCTCTTATCTCCTCTCTGCTTGCTTTATCTAAGAGAAAAAAGGAGCCAGACAGCAGCTCTGCACCTGCGGAAAGTGGCCTTGCCGCCCCAAGGGCCAATTTAGCCTCAGTCAGCCCATGGCAGGAGCTCATCTGGGGCCTGGTTCCTGCCCTGCTTGGCATCCTGAGCGCCATGTCACAGTTCAGGCTCTGAAGCATGAAATGGAGTTTTGCGCTGAAGCCTGAGAGACACGGTGGCATGGGGTTTGGCTTGGCTATTTTCGCCCTACTGTTTGTTTTTAGAGATGAAATAAAGGCAGGCATGAGAAAGGTCTCCCAGGTCCTCTGTATGAGATGGCAGCCACCGATGCGGACAGGAATACAAATAAGGGGAGAGAGGGGAGCTCTGTGAACACCGACACATAGTCAACACTTAATATGTGCAAGCCAATCTTGAGATTATTACCATAGCCATGATTATATGATTATTTCAGGGCATGGAGAATGCTCCCTGCCTCCAAAATGACTTCTTCAGTCATAATTAAGGGACCTTTCCATTCTTTTGGTTTATGATTAATGTCCTGTAAAATGTGTTTTTCTTTCCTTTCTCTTTAAACTGTTATCACTGTTCCCCTGACACCAATGAATATACATTGTTATAAGGACATAGCAAGTAACATAAAGGGTGTTACGGATTTTCATTCAGTCTAAATCTGATATTTCTGGTAAGAAGAATCTGTCACTCATACTCTAGTATAGCATTTCCCAGAAGTAAAATGTATTCCATGGGAGAGCATAAGTGAGATGATTTTAAGTGATTCACAGATGAGCATATAATTGTAATAGTTACGTATTTTAGTATGAATTATAAGAAAGCATATGTAGCACATTAAGTGCATGATTTGTAATAAAGCTAAAGATGGTAGAAAATAAAAATAGTGTGTTGGTAGAAGGCAAAATAATAAGTAGATAGGAAGAGAGGACTTACAAAGATAGGGAGATGAACTGGAGGCAACGTACGGGAAATCTTAGACTCTCTGAAATGTGACTTCTCCTCAGCTTATCAGATTACTTCCAAAGAGGACATCAGAATAAGATTAAAGACAAAAAGATTTTTGTCCTCTGAGGAATAAAATGAAGACTACTAGAGTACGTCAGGAAGCTAAGGGTCAAGTGTAGGAATAAGACCTGACAGAGAAGTTTGAGACCACTCACGTCAAGTTTTTTCCTAGTTCTACACAAACCAAGGAATAAATGAATGGGGTTTCTTTTGGCCTACAAGAGTGATGTTGGCTTCCAAAATTGCATTACCTGCTAGCAGGCTCTCTGCTGGGAGATCCACTGATTTTGCAATGGCAGAATTTACTCTGGCTCCACGTGGAAGAATAGTAGTCTTCACAGAAAGTCGGTGCCAGAAGGAACCTGATCAACCTTCTTGTTCTAAAGAGAAGAAACTGGGAACACAGAGAAGTTACATGATTTCTCCAAGGTGTGACGATAACTAATGGCAAGACTTGGACCACCATCCATGTCTTGTGACTCCTTGTCAGTGGCAGTGCAGGAATCCCACCTCACTAGAAGATGAGTTGAGGCCCCAGTTCCTGCATTGACACGTGATAGGAAACACAGAGAAAGGCATAAATCCTAGACTTCTATTAGTCTCAAGCTTTGGCTTTTATGTTGATTCCTCTTATTTTCTATCACCCTCGACTTTTTGTTTTATTATTATTAATAATAATTTTTGACACTGGAGATTGAACCAAGGACCTCAAGTATGCTAAACATGTGCTCTAACATTGAGCTATGCCCCCAGTCCCTTCATCACATGAATCCTAAACACCATTGGAACATGTCACGTATTTTAATTTTTAAGTAGTTGAAAACCTTGCAGAGAATATGCTCAGAGCGGGAAGGTGCTCTTGCTGCAATTCCCATACTTAAGATTTTGAGTATCTGTCCCAGTAAAACTTTGTTTAAAGGGTTTTTTTTATATGACTTTTAGTATAAATTTTAAAAACTACACAGGCTAGGGAGCCAAACTTAGCTTATGACTAAGAGTTTTGTTACAAATAACTTGTCTTCTGCTTCGCTTTCCCCACAGTTGCCTTTCCAATATTCAAGTATCTCAGAATCCTGACACTCAAAGGAGCAATTAGGGAGGAGTGAGTCTGCTACAAATCCTTAGGCATCTATTTGGAGACTAGGCATTACACATGAACTTAATTAGGAATATGCATATTGAATTTATTTTTAATTTGCTTTTATTTGTGCATTATAGTCTCACATCATAATGTAAATCATGTTGACAGTGACATACATGCACCTGGTACTTGGTGGCCCCCCATCTTCCTCCCCTTCCCCATACAGAGTACTGAGATTGACATTGGTATTTTCACATATGTACACAAAGCAGATGGTAGTAATTCCTTCACTCTTCCCCCTCGCCTTCCCCTAGACCACCTTCCTGGCTCCACTGAAGTTTCTCCTCCATTATCTGGAGTCCTTCTGGGATCCCAATTACACCCTAGCTTCTGCATATTAGAGAAAACATATGACCCTTCACTTTCTGTGACTAGCTAATCTCACTTAACATAATGTTCTCCAGGTCCATCCATTTTCCTGCAAATGACATAATTTTGTTCTCTTGATAGCTGAGTAGAATTCCATTGTGTGGATATCCCATAATTTTGTAATCCATTCATCTGTTGATGGACATCAATGTTGGTTCCATAATTTGGCCATTGTGAATTGTGCTGCTATGAACATAGGTATGCATATATTACTGTAGTTCTCTGATTTCAGCCCCTTTGGAAAGATACTCAGGAGTGGTATAGCTGGATCATATGGTGGATCCATTCCCAGTTTTCTGAAGAATGTCCACACTGATCTCCATAGTGGCTGAACTATTTTACAATCCCACCAACAGTGTAGAAGAATTCAAATTTCTCCACATTCTCTTCAACATTTATTTATTGTTTTTTGGCTTCTTGATGATTGCCATTCTGATTGGGGCTAGATGGAATCTCAGTGTAGTTTTGATTTGCATCTTCCTGATTGCTAATGATGTTGAATATTTTTTCATGTTTTTATTGGCCATTCTTTTGTGAAGTGTCTATTTAGTTCAATTACCCATTTCTTGATTGGGCTACTTTTTTTAGTGTAAAGTCTTTTAAGTTCTTTGTATTTTTTTGTGTGGTACTGGAAATGGAACCCATAGGCCTTCTACCTATGAGCAACACCCCCAGACCTATTTTATCTTTTATTTGGAAACAGGTTCTTGCTAAGTTGCAGAGAGTCTCACTAACTTGCTGAGGCTAGCTTCCAACCTGCAATCCTCTTGTCTAAGCCTGCCAAGTATTAGGATTATAAGTGTGCACCACCATGCCCCACTGTCTATTCTAGATATTAGTGTTCTACCAGACAGATAACTGGCAAAGAACTTCTACCATTCTGTAGGCTTTCCCTTTAGACTCTTTATGATTTTACTTGATAAGCAGAAACTTTTTAGTTTAATGTCATCCCTTCTATTAATTCTTGTTTTAATTTCCTAAGCTATGGGGGTCATGTTGAGGAAGTTTCTACCTGTGCCTACATGTTGGAATGTTGGACCTATGCCCTCCTCTACTAGCTTTAAAGTCTCTGGTCTAATTTCTAGGTCTTTGATCCATCTCCAGTTGACTCATGTGCAGGGTGAGAGGTAAGAATTTAGTTCCATTTTTCAACTGGATAACCAGTTTTCCCAACACCATTCATTGAAAAGGTTGTCTTTTCTCCAACATATGTGTCTGGCACCTTTATCAAATATCAATTGGTTATAAGTATGTAGATTTGTTTCTGTATCTTCTATGTTGTTCCATTGGTCTATGTGTCTGTTTTTGTGCCAATACCATGCTATTTTTTTACTATAGCTTTGTAGTCGCATTTGAAGTCAGGAATTGTGATGCCTCCTGCATGGTTCTTATTGCTGAGAATTGCTTAGGCTATTCCAAGTCTTTTGGTTCTCCATATGAAATTTATGACTGTTTTTTCTAGGTCTATGAAGAATGACATTTTGGTAGGGATTGCATTGACTTTTTAGATCACTTTTGGAAGAATGGCCATTTTGATAATGTTTATTCTTCCTATCCCAGAGCAAGGGAGATCTTTCCATCATCTAAGATTTTCTTCAATTTATTTCTTTAGTGTTTTATAATTTTCATTGTAGAATTCCTTTACCTCCTCAGTTAGGTTTATTTCTAGGTATATTATTGGCTTTGAAGTTATTGTGAATGGAATTGTTTTCAGGATTTCTTTCTCAGTGGATTCATGGTTGACAAATAGAAAAGCTACTGATTTTTTAGGTTGATTTTGTATCCCGCTACTTTGCTGAATTTGTTAATCAGCTCTAGTACACTTTTGGTTGAGTTTTTTGGGTCTTCTAAATATAGGATCTTGTCATCTGCAAAGAGAGATAATTTTAATTATTTTTTTTCCTATTGGAATTCCTTTGATATCCTTCTCTTGTCTTATGACTTGGACAAGAGTCTCAAGGACTATATTGAAAAAGCGTGGTGATAGTGGACATCCTCGTCCTATTCCTGATTTAAAGGGGATTACTGCAGTTTTCCCCTGTTCAATATAATTTTGACTTTGGGTTTATCTTATATTGCCTTAATGATATTGAGGTACGTTCCTTCTATTCTTATTTTCTGCAATGTTTTTAAAATGAATGGGTGTTGGATTTTGTCAAATGCTTTTTCAGCATCTATTGAGATGATCATGTGATTTTTTGTCCTTAGTTCTTTTAATGTGATGAATAACATGCATTGATTTGTGAATGTTGAATCAGCCTTGCATTCCTGGGATGAAACCAACTTGGTCACGGTGTACAATTTTCTTGATGTAGTTTTTAATGTATATGTCTAGTGTTTTGTTTAGAATTTTTGCATCTATGATCATCAATGATATTGGTCTGTAATTTTCTTTTCTGAGGGATCTTTATATGGTTTTGGTATTGAGGTGATACTGGCCTCATAGAAGGAGTTTGGAAAGATTCCATCTCTTTCAATTTCATGGAATAACTTGTGAAGTATTGGGTTTAGTTCTTCTGTAAAGGTTTTGTAGAATTCAGTTGGGAATCTGTCTTGACTTGGACATTTCTTTGATGGAAGGCTTTTCATTGCTTTTTCTATCCCCTTGCTTGCTTTTGGTAGTTCAGGTTTTCTATATCTTGGTTCAATTTAGGTAGGTTGTATGTGTCTAGAAATCTACTGATTTCTTCCATTCCAGTTTATTGGAGTATAAATTTTCAGAATAGTTTCTGATGATGCTCTGGATTTCCCCCTTCTCTGGTGATGTCTCCATTTTTATTTCTGATTTTAATAATTTGGGTTGAATCTCTCTTTCTTTTGGTTACATTGGCTAAGGGTTTGTCAATCTTATTAATCTTTTCAAACAATCAGATTTTTGTTTTGTTGATCCTTTGTATTTTTTTCTCTATTTCATTGATTTCTGCTCTCACTTTAATTATCTCCTGACTTATACTGGTTTTGACATTAGACTGTTCCTGCTTTTCTATGTCCTTGAGGTGTGTCATTAGGTGGTTTATTTAGTGACTTTCTGTTTTTCTTATGTGGGTACTCAGTGCCAGAAATTTTCCTCTTAAAACTGCCTTCAAAGTGTCCCATAGATTTTGGTATGTCATGTCTCTATTTTTGTTTAATTCTAGGAATTTTTTTTTTATTTTGCTCCTTATTTCTTCTCTGATCCAGTCCTCATTTAAGAGTGTATCATTCAGTCTCCATGTATTTATGTAATTTCTTTTGGTCTTCCTGTTGTCGATTTCTACTTTCATTCCATTGTGATCTGAGAAGATGCAGGGAATTATATTACATTTTTTAAATTTGCTGGTACTTGCTTTGTGGCCCAGAATGTGCTCTATTTTGGAGAAGTTTCCATGAGCAGCTGAGAAGAATGTATATTAAGCTGTCATTTGAAATGTTCTGTATATATCTATTAGGTCCATTTGCATTATAATGTTCTTTAGGCCTGAAGAGTCTTTATTCATCTTTTGGCTGGAAGATTGAGCTAGTGGCATGAGTAATTTGTTGTAGTCTCTCAATATTATTGCATTTGGGTCTATTTGACACCTGATGACCCAAAGAGTTTGTTTTATAAAAGTGGGTGCATCCATATTTGGGGCATAAATGCTTACTATCATTATATCTTCATTCTGGATTGTTCCTTTATTAATAAGAAGTGACCTGCTTTGTCTCTTCTGATGTGTTTTATCTTAAAGTCTGTTTTGTCAGATATGAGCATTGCTATCCCTGCTTGGTTTCAGTTTACATTTACATGGTATATCTTTTTCCATCCTTTCACCTTTAGCGTATATATATCTTTGGCTATAAGGTAAGTTTCTTGCAAGCAGTATATAGTTGGAATATATTTTTTAATCCATATTGCCAGACTATGTTTTTAAATTTGGAGTTAAGACCTTTGACATTCGGTGTTGTTATTTAGATATAATTTTTGTTTCCTGTCATTTTGAGTTCTATTTTTTGTTTGATGTAGTGTTATTTCTCCTTTGCCTAGTTGCCCATCTGTTGGAGTTTGCCTCTCCACTGGTGCTGGTATTTGCTTCCTTTTTCTTCTTTGTGTTTTATTTCTTTAATTATTTTCTCTAGTGGTGGCTTGGTATTCATGGATTCTTTTACTTTCTGCTTGTGAGGAATGTTTTTTATATCTCTATTAATTTTGAATTATATCTTTGCTGGATAGAGCAGTCTTGGTTGGAAGTTGTTTACTTTCAGGGTCTGAAGTAAATCATACCAGCCCCTCCTGCCTTTCATAATGTGGGTTGAGAAGTCTGGAGTGATTCTTATTGTTTTGCCTCTGAATGTTACCTATTCTTTTCTTCTTGCTGCTTTTATGATTCTTTCCTTGGCCTCTATGTTAGTCATTTTGTTTATTATGTGGTGTGAGGAAATCCTTCTTTGATCTAGTCTTGTTGGTGTTCTGGATGTCTCATGTACATGGATGTCCAAGTCTTTTTCTATATTTTTGTAACTCTGTGATATTATTTCTCTGAAGATATTTCTGATACCCTTGGTTTGTGTTTCTAGACCTTCTTAAATGCCTATTATCCACAGGTTAGGTTGTTTCATATTATTCTATATTTTCTGGATGTTCAGGTCCTGTTATTGTATTGTCTTCTCTATGTTGTTGACTGTGTTTTCAGTTTTGAATGAACTGTCTTCCAAGAGTGATACTCTGTTTTACATGTGGTCTAATCTGCCAGAGGTGGTTTATATTGTGGTCTTTAATTCATTTATTGACTCTTTCATTTCACTCAAAGCCTCTTTTTGTTCTTATTTAGGGCCTCAATTGCTCATTGATATGCTCTTTCATTTTCTGTACACTTTCTTTGAGTCCTTTGATCATATTGAGAGATGAAAATTTCAGATTTCTCCTTCTGGCATTTCGTGCATATCAGTATAGGTGATCTCCTTTTTTGTTGAGTTGTGGGAGTTTATTGTTTCCTCGCTGTTCATCATTCTCATGTTTTCAGAGTTCTCCGGTTTGTATTCCTGTTGTCTTGGCATCTTCTTCCTCTTTGTGTGTGAGTCCTGTGTCTCTTTGTTATCCCTTTATAATAAGGTCTATACTGGGTGTATATATTTGCCTCTACAAATCTGTCTCATATAATCAAACTTTTCAGTTTGTTCCCCAGAGCTTCTTTAACTACATATAGTTCTTAGTGCAGGCAAACAGGAGTCTCTGATTGGCTGCAAGCTGCTGTGCTCTCCAGGCCCAAACTCTGTAGGGCTGGAGACTATGATGTTCTATTCAGAGCCTGCAGACTGCTAGTTGGGGTTTAATGCCCCACAAACACCACCAGTGCTCTGCTGATTGTGAACCCATAAATGTGCAAAGTGCTGACCTCCAGCCTCTGTGGCCAGTGGGCCTAAGCTCAGTAGGGCTAGTGATTGCTATGTTCTGAGCTTCTGACCTGGCTCGCTGAGCTTTGATGGTCTTGGACACCACCACTGATCTGCTTGTTATGATCACATGGAGCACTGTCAGTCACTGGCATGCATGCATGCCAGACATAAATTCTGCTGATGGAGAGAGTGTTGAATTCTCAACCTGTAGATGTGATCATGTGAACCCCTGCTGGACCCTGGCCTCTGGCAGAAAGAGATTGTACCTTTCTGAGCCTGGGGGTTGGGTGGCTCAGTTATTTAGCCCCAGGGTACCACTGCTGCTCTGGGTGACTGTGATCATGTGAGCCATTGTTGGCCTCTGGCGTTGGTGCTTGTAGTGCTGAAACACAACTGGGCAGGTGTTTATAGCTTTGTGAGCCTGCAACTCTGTAGGCTGAATTATTTCACCCCACAGACACCATGGCTGGCTGTCCTGTGGTGATTGCTGGATACCATGTAAGGACACTGTGAAATTCTGACTCTGTTCTCTCCCGCCTGAATGTCTCTAGGGGCTGTCTGCTACCTCACATTTCTGCTGTGTCCAACTGTAGCCCTCACCCCCACAACTGTGAGTTGTGCACTCCACAGTGGTGAGTTGCAAACTCACAGACCCCATGAGTCTGTTCCTTGCCACGCAATCCCTGTGGCCATGCAGGGTGGTCTCTTGCTGGGATGGCTTGGTAACTCACGGTCTTGATGAGCACCATTTAGGTCTCTGTAAGCAGGGATGAGTTCAGCTGCAGCCGTAGGATCTAGCTGGTCTGTCTGGGTAGTAGGGTCTTTGTGGAGTGTGGAGAGAAAAGTCGACTGCCTTTGATAATGGTCTGTAGTCACTGACTTCACAAGATTCTGCTGCTTCTTTGCTGTAGTTGATCTCTGGGAGTCATGGTGCTGGCAGCTGCCAGCCCTGGTGTGGCCTGGTCAACATGGCACTGCCACCACTGTCCGTTCACCAGGTGAGATATAGAGAGCTCTTACAGTCCTCTGCTCTCTCTTCTGCCTCCAACTCCCCCTACATGTCAACTTTCATTGTTCTCTTGAGTTTTGGCAGCTTTCCTTCCTTTGTCAAGAAGCAGTCTTCCTGCTGGTTGAGTTCTGAGTCTCCAAGCACCTGAAACACACTGTCTCCCTCTAGTCTATCATTTTCAATCTCCATATTTCATTTATATGGCAGTAAAGATTGATGGTGAGCTGACTAATGGCCTGTAACAGCTCCCTTGCTTACTGGCATCACCTCCATTATACATCAGAAACAAATATCTTTAAAAAATAGGAATGTTATTAAAAATTATTCCACCATTTTATCAACCATCAATCAAAGTCCTCATAACAAAAATGAGACTATTCCATTTCCTCCTGGATACCATCTTCTGACAAACATAGATGGAGAGAATTCTATGGAAGTTGAGTCTCTGGTTCTAGTTACTTCTGCTCTTTTCTCTCCTTGTTTGGTAATATGAATTTCTAAGTTCTCCCTTTGTGGTTTGAGGTGTTTGAGTGTTTTTGTTACCCATGACCAAGAATTCCTGCCTCACTCTGCTTTGACAAAGATGGGTATACTAACCTCATGTCTATTCTCTACCCAAATTCTCTATATACTCTAGAGTGATTTTAGACTAGTGATATGTTTCTAGATCAAACCTCATTCTGAAGTAACTTCTTTGTGATATGGCGTAATGAAAATTTTCCTTGTTTGGTCATTTTTACTATGACAAAAGCCATGTAGTTTAAGACTGCTTTGAGATTTGAAGGTCAAACACTAAAATACTATGAAACTTTCCGCCAGTGACAACCTCTCAGGTTTCCTGTGCCTCTCTCTTAAGATGGGTATATATTAACTATTTCTCTGCATGTGACCCAGGAAGGCTTTTGGGTGTCCCATGCTCTTAGACACCAAGCATAGCAACCAAAACTGCTGATTCTGTTTGTGTCACCAAGTAGAAATGGTTCCTAATTTAGATCTAATAAATATTTGATCAAAAACATTTCTTTTCTCCTGTTATGCTATATATGGGATCGCTGCTTGGCAAGAGACAGAGCTTACTACTAATGAATAATTATCACCTTACTTTATAGCCCCAAAGCCTTCCCCTTGCGCTCCTCCCACTAGCTCATTCATACTCTAGAATACCATTTTCCAGGTGTAAAGTGTATTCAATTGGAGAGCATATGTGAGATACCAGTGAGTTCTCACCTTGTACTCTGTTTAGTAACACCTCTTCCCATTCGTCACATCAAGATCCTTACTTAATCACATCTGCGAAGTACTTTTTGCCACATAAGACAACGTATGCACAGATTTGGGGTGTTAGAATGTGGAAATTTTTGAGGGGCCATTATTCAACTTACCACCTGACAGATATTTCAGAAGTGAAGTACTAAACTTCCAGTAAGAAGCAAATGAAAGTGGAAACACTGATATGAACTAGGATGTGTGCCATCCTTTTGCTTGGAAATAGATGTCAATGAATGATGTCTGAAGTATTCTTCTGTGAGCTCTGGGACACAGTAGAGATTATGAGATAACCTTGGCCACAGAAGAATTAAAGCCTGGCACTGTTAGGGGGAAGGGAAGAGTGAGGTTGACGAGGAAGGTTAATATTTGAAATGGCAGAAAGTTCACAAGATCAAAGGACATCATCTGCTAAGTGCATTAATGCAGATTAAATTGTACAGAGAAGGCAAATAACTCAGATTTGGTTACAAGCCTGACTTCTCTTTCTATAATGAGATCACACACTAGAACTCTAGTTTTTTGTTTCTTTCTAATGGAGGTGGCATTTTTCTGTCTGTGGTAAAAAGGCAAGCAAAGTGGTACTTGATAAGTTCTCTGAATTTCACTTCTTTCAGTATCCTGTGGCCAATCTTGTGATATTTTGTACATCTCTAAGAAACAAAAGATGTGGGTTTTTTTCTGATGAAATTCTGTTCAGCAAATATGACTGTTATGCCTATACCCCTTGTTACTGCAATGGCTTTGCTGTGCTATGTTTTCTGTTGGGGTTTAGGGAGACAGATTTGTTTTGACTCTCCCTTCTTAACCTTCTACTCAATGAAAAACATGTGAAGCCTCCTTGTCAGGGACTTTCACTTGGGAACTGCAATAGAGTTTGACACATGCTGGTTTATTCCTGGCAAGAGGATTGACCACATGCAGGTGGGTCAGCCATGGTCTGTGAGGGGAAGGCTTCATTCGATCTCTTTATCCAGTTGCTGAAGTCTCATTTCCTCCAGTTCATGATCTTCGCTGCCAAACTCATTGAGAAGAGAGACACCATAGAGAAGCATTGCCATAGCCTTTGGCCAGCAAAGTGGTTGCAGTAACACATGATCTTTATAAGTCTCTTACCATCTTAATATCTACACAGTTACACTAGTGGTCCCTACCTAAGTTTATTTCCTTCTTTTCCCATTATGATGGAATTTCAGCTGAGCAATCAGGGCCTACAGTCACATAGCAGATAAGTGTGAAAATGTGACCTAGGTTTCAACCCTGAAATGTAAGTACATGCGATTTTTTAAAGTCACTTTCTTAAAAGGAAAGTACTTGCCCTTGACTTTCTGTCTTTCTCCCCTCCCATTATCTGTGACATGGGATGACAATGCCTGTTTGCACAAGAGAGGACAATATCCCAGATGATAGTGGAAATACCAGACTCATGGGATCTGAGTACAAGAAAGGCCTATGGAGCAGAATTGCTTCTGCTGTCATCTGTGAGAAAAGAAAAATTATTTGTCTTTCCAGCAATTATTTTTGTGTGTCCTTTTTGTAACATGGGCTTTTGGCTCAGTGTTCATATCTGAAAATGGAAAGGTGAAAACTCTAAGAGGTACATTCTAGGACTGATATTCTAGGACTGTCACATAAAACCTGTTTTGTTAGCTAGACCTTCCTTATTCTGATTCATTTCTTCTTTGTAAATTCCCTTATTATACATTCTTTTGACTCATCTCACTACGTCTGGGTCCCAATACTTTTCATTTATGATTTAGCTTCCTGCTGGTTGATAGCAAACACATTACAGATTCATGTTTCTAAAGGCATTCATTTTATACTGCATGTATAGAAGGTGCAGTCTCTATTAAAAAGAAGTATACTGAATACATGTGTAATGATATGGGTAAAATGTTATAATCTTGGTAGTTGGTCTAGTGATTCTTTTATAGCAAGAGATGAGCTTTACTGAGAAAATAATTTGATAGGACCCTCTATCTTTGTTCATTTAGTGTGGCTACAACAGAATACTATAAACTGGGTAATTTATAAAGAAAATAAATTTAGTTCTTATTGTTCTGGAAGCTTTGGGAAGTTCAATGTGGAGATTCCAGCATCTGGTCATGGCCTGGTGTGCACCATCATTCCATGGCAGATGTCATGTCGAAAGGACAAGAGTGGTAAAGAGAAAGGGAAGGGGATGAACCCATCCTTTTGTCGAGGACCTACTCCCACAGCAACTAACCCACTATCATTCTAATAGCATTAATATCATTCCTGAAGGCAGAGCTGTTGAGGCCTAATCACCTCTTAAAGGTACCACCTGTCAGCACTATTGCATCGATGAGTAAGTTCCAAACACATGAACTTCCAGAACACATTCAAACCATGTATCTTAGCTATTTTCCCAAGTGAAATTCAGCATATACTAGCATATGTATCTTTCCTGTGAGTCCTACATTTTCAGTTAAAAATAATCCTACAATATTCTTTGTCTGTTGGGCTCTCCAGTAGAAGTTGATTAAAGGGCTGAGTTGCATGTTAAGATATTGAGATGTCGAGACTTATAAACTGGGAATCATTTCATGGGTTGTTATCACTATCAGAGTAAAAATGAGAATTGATTCCTGTTCTGGTGTGGCCATAGTGTGGGCTCCTTTGACCGCCCATAAATGAGCAGTCTTTCTGTTAGGCATTCAAGCTCACAAAATAAGTCCAACAGAGTGTCTCTTATTGCAGGCATGGGGACCCATGCTTGCTCATTCAGATTTGAGATACCGTGGGATGAGGTGATGGAATTTGGGGAGTTGTATTTCTACTTTATTAAACTTATTTCCTGCCCCATCTCTTCCAATAGGCTCTCCAATGTTGGTTGTCCTTCATGGAGCCATTCTCTGCTCATGTAGAGACAAACTCTGTTGAATTTTTCTCTTCATACTTTTCCCTTGGTTTCCTTTATTATGTCAACCATAACATCCCCAAATTAAGTGTTCGTAGAGTCCTTGATACAACATACATGAGTTGCTGAGTGTAAGGCTATAAGAAAAAATGGTGAAGACTGTGGCAAACTGGTGAATTTATATCCTTTACCAGGGAACAACTGATACTCAGATCTAACTCATTGCTACTGGGCATGAAAGTTGGCTAGTATAGCCCGAACTTCTGATTCTCAAAGAACACAGAAATTAGGAACTGTATGTGATAGTTCTAATTGTATTACACTGTACAATTAAAAATACATCTCTGGGGCCAAAGTCAGTCCACAAGGTGACCCTTGGGGTAACCCTTTCTTCTCCATATGCACCCAACCTGCCACACACATTTAAAATTCTGCATATTGGAGATGGTACAAGGAGAAAGAAACCTTCCTTAAATATAGGCCTCTTGGAAGATTATCTAAATATTAATTGGTGCTTTCATAGTGGCAGGAAATACATCCTGCTAGCAGACAAGTCCTCTGCAGGCTGGCGAACTAAAAGTGTCATCACAAGTTCCCTTAGTTCCCAGACCCAGGAATGAATAGGGACATGGGGAAAGGAAGCAATAATAACATAACCCTCCATTCCTCCAAGCCTGGCCAGTCTTTCTTGCCACAGTGCCAGAATGGTGTGCAGCCAATTGGTCATTGTCTTTCCTGTTTTCTTTTTCATTTTATGCTAACTTTGTTTTTCTGTTACTTCCTAATGGCCTAACTAGGGGATACTAGTGTGTGAATATGTGTCCTCTAACATATAGTACATAAATATCCTAACTTGTGCTCTGCTTGATGGAAACATTAATTTCGGGATAAAAGATCTTTGAGCTGGCTGGGGTGTAGTTCAGTGGCTAGAATATGTACTTAACATGTATGAGACCCTGAATTCAATCTCCAGCACCAAAAAAGCATCTGTGAAAGTTTCCATGGGTGGCTTTGGGTATTAAAGATGTTAAAGAGCATGGCCTTCCCTCCTCCTTTTCTCTCTCTTTTCTTCCCTATGTGAAGGGAAACCCCTAGACATAAGACTGGAGTGATGAGGTTTTTTTCAAAATACATGAAAAATAAGGAGTGAGAAGTAATAAAACAACTTAGAGCTAAGGAATTTGCAGACATAGGAGTGAAACAAGACTAACACATATATATGAATAAATCAGTATATATTGCCAAGTAGAAAATATGCCAAATGTAGTTCTTACTTTGTCAGATCATTGCTTAGTGATTTGGAAGATATATACATTCAATGTTATTTTTTGTTTTGTCTAAAAATACCAGATCTGAGCCATTATATAATTTTAGTGTAATGAAACCATGCATCTAGCTAGTCATAGAGTAGTTCCATTTCTATAATAAAGTTAGGAAAATAGTTATTTAGTCATATGGCTACAGTAAAGCCAATATGCAGTTGTTTGTTTTGAATTCAACTTAAATTCAAATGACTGTCATTTCTACGCCTTTGATACTTTCTTATATAATTTAGGTAAGATGTTCAAGTGCATTAATATCATTTCACATGTGTCATCAATGACAGATTAACCTAGCTCTGGTCAAAAACATAGAATATATTTAATTTTTTTAATTATTCAAATAAACAGCTAATGTACCAAGCTCAGATTGAGCTAGGCCAATGTATTATTGGGTCTATTCTCTCTGCTTCACTGCACATAGAAAGATGATTGTTTTGTCTTAAATGACTTTGTACAATGCATTGATCTTACACTAACACTTATCATAGGAGAAAATGTCAGCATTCATAAAATGGTATTTTGCTGTATTAATCGTAAGCTTTCTCTTAGAGGCCTTAGCTTCAGAGCTAATATTCATGTACCACCCATGGAAAGAGGGATACACACTAGAATACTGACCTTTGGGTATTTCTAGCTGAAATATATTTGGTATATTTGCACTCAAAGGCAGATTCTGTTCATCATTAAATATTCCCATGAAAGATACATGCTTTTCATCACTACCCACCTCCTCCTTCTCTCCCATCCATTAGGTTTTCCCATTATTATGGTTGCTTGGGGGCCAAACTTTTCAGGTGTTTCCACTGATATCAAGAAAGACGTGGGAGGGAAGCTCTTTTATTGTTTATGCTGTATTTACACATTGGGTTTAATTTTGGATGAGAATTGGAAGATTCATAAAGAGGTTATTTCATGCTCCGGAAGAGAAAGAACTTAATTGAGATGAGTTCAGAGTTGGAGTAGGATGAATTTAAGTGTTCTATAAGTAAGCTTTGTGACCATAGGGCTTTGAGACAACAGAGAGCCTTGCCGAGGAAGGCTTTGGAGGATACTTTAGGAAGCTATCTTTATAGAGATCGTCATGGTAGATCAAGGAGTTCATTAGGAGGATTTGGCACATGCTATAGTCCTAAGCTGTACTGGTTATTTTACTTTTAAAGATATTGCTGTCAGCATTTTCAGATTTCTTTGTGTGGCTATGTTAGCAAATATCCATGTGGGACTACTCACCCTTTTATTTAAAATGAGGTTACACAAAGATAACCCCTACATACCAATAAGATGCATATCCAATAAGACTGCAATACCCAGTAAGATTGCATACCCACTAAGATGTTCCATGCCTTTTCCATTGGTTGGTGTCTGATATTGAGAATTTTAGTTAGGTGAATCAGTGGTTGTACTTTCAAATCCTTATTGTTGCCTTAAAAAATATTCTCAGGAGTCAGGTGTATTGGTGCACACCTATAATCCCAGTACTTCAAAGGCTGAAATGGGAGAATCACAGGTTTGAGGCCAGCCTCAGCAACCTAGCAAGGTCCTCAGCAACTTAGTGAGACCCTGTTTCAAAATAGTAAAATAGGGCTTGGGGTGTAGCTCAGAGGTAGAACACCCCTGGATTCAATTCCCAGTACCACACACACACACACACACACACACACACACACACACTGAAATAAAGGAAGGAAGAAAGGAAGGAAGGGAGGAAGGAAGAAAGAAAAGGAAGAAATATGCTCAGGAAATTGTATTCAAATCAAACAAAATGTAAATTAAAGAATAACCCAACCATTTATTTCCGATCCTAACACATATCATAAAAAGTCTATATGTTTAATTTTTCTAATTTTTGTCACATACATAACAAACCCTATGCCCCAGCAATACACCATACCTGCAATTGCAAGCATGGTTTTGTTTTCCTCAGCCTGAAATTCTTTTCACTGTGACCTAGAATTCACTTTTAGAACCCAGCTCAGACATTACCTCCAAGAAGCTTCCTATATCCCATGCCCCTTTTCTCTGACTTCATACTTAGACTCCTCTTATTGAGCTTCCTATATGTAGTTTCTCAATGCACATGTGAATAAATTGCGGCCTTCCTCTCATATGAAACTATGAGCTCCAAGACAACTGGAAATGTATCTTATTCATATCACATATCTAGCAGATAGCCCCATATCCAAAGTACAGCAGATACTCGGTAGCCAAGTGATGAATGAATGAGTATGTGCTCTTGCAGAGAAAAAGTGTATGTTCAAACCACCTCTGGATTCACTGTGAATTCACTTGATGTTCATCTCTTTCACTCCAGATCTTTCTTATGCTCTTTTTTAGAGGTGCATTGGGTTATTCAATGTGCATTCTACTTGTATAAAGAAAATAAGAGTGTGGCAATAAGTCACCACAAAGTTCTCACATTGCTCTGCCCAAGTTGTGCATATCCTGCATGCTATTGCACACATTGTTTTCTGTTCAGTGCACTCAGAGTCCTCTAGTAGAAAGCTTCAGGCTGTTTTTCTTCTTATGCTCCGGGAAAATGGCTTTAGCACTTTCTTCCCATCTTTACCATTCCTTACTATTACCTCTGCCAATGGACAGGGCCCTTCACGTTCATTTGCCACGGATAAATGGGGGTATTTTACCTTCCTGAGTGTCTCACAGGTAAGCCCCCAAATGCAGAAGAAACCATAGTTAAAGAGAACCTGGAGACTCTCTTAAATGAAAGATGAGGATTTAGAAAATTGTCACCTTTAACTGTAAACTGTACTTGCTGGCCAAGTTGAGGAATTAAACTGTCATCTTTCATCCCACAGAGCTGAGATTTCTCTGCAGTCAGAGCTCCCATTTTGACTTTTCTTTCCACATTTTGTTGAGTTATTCCTCAGCTCAGCTTTCTTTTATTCGAAATATTCAGATCTACCTATTTTTCAGCAGATGGATTTCATGTTTTCCCCCCAGCATTTTCTCATGCCACTGAACTGCATCATGTGTTAATAAGCTTTTCACTGTGCTAAATTGCTTTGTTTCTATAGCTGATTTGAAGGCAAAAAAGTGGGGAGAAACACTCTAAAGTAATTAGAATGATTATAGCAGCTGAAAACATTGCTTTCCTAAAACTACAACATTTTCTCAGGAGATTTTTTTTCCTACTTTTCAATAGCCCACGAGGCTCTAGGATCCATGTTTGCAAAGCAAATGGTAGCTGGTAGTTTTTCATCGTAGAGCTGAATGAGAGTCTTACATTGGAAGTTTAAAAATGCATTATTGTGACCAGCCATAGGCTATCTTGCTCATCCTTTAGTCGGTTCCCAGTTATATCATCTGCCTTCAGGACCATCTGAGCCTGAGGCTTAGCAGCAATTCTGATGGGTTTGAAGCAGTTGGTTAAAAGCCAATATTATGATACATATGCAAAAATCTATCAATTAAAAATGGTGAGTTTTAGACATCTTTTTGATCAGGAAAACCCAATGGTAATTGTGGTAGCTATGCTTTGACAGTAATGAAAAGATGCTTTTCTCCAGTGAAGTGGAATACATGGCACTTATTTTTCAGGGGAAAGCTGAGTTTGATTTTTAAGATGAGGAGAAGCCAATGAAGTGGGAGAGGGTTTATGTTGGAGGGTTTATATATTTCACACCTTCTCGCCTGCTGTCCCATGCAGATCAGGTAGCACAGGATAGCTTTTTCCTGAATGTTTTTAATCCTTTACAAAACAGGTTGCCCACCATTTTCTTGTCATAGAGAGACAAATTCCAGGCACTCTTTTGGCACCCTTACAGGTCTGAATATCTGGTATGGAGGCAGAACTGGGGGCTAAGGAAAAAGTTGGGAAAGAAGATTGGTCAGTCCATGGTTGAAATCCTTTCTCTATTGTCTCCATTAAACATCTGTTGGAAACAGCAGCTCTAAGTGAGTGCATTCCTACTAAAATATACTGATACCTCACAATGAAGTTTTCCAAGTAAATACATTTTTCAAGAAGCTCTTAAAATAAAATCCTGTTTGGAATATAAATTCTCCAAAGTGCATCGCCTCCTTCACTACCATTTTACTACAAAATATATTGAACTTGATGTAACATTTTTCTGATGACTCAGGATCAGTTTTACAAACATTCAATAGTTCTGTACACATTATTAATGTTTACAGTGTTATTTATTTAGTGTAGCAACTACTGCTACTAAAATAATGTACTTTTGTGATAATTGTGGCCAATTTTTAGGGTCTTACTTCTGGAGTCCAGCTTTTTTTAAAAAGATGATTATCTGGCTATTCTTTAAAGTTTTCGGATGGATGAGTAGATAACCAAGTTTAAAAATTACGATGACATGTGAAATAAGAGCCCTGTAATTACAGTATGGCCCCTTTCATGAAACAGGGGCTCACATTTTGTGATATCTGTTTTGGCCGTTTAGAAGCTCCTTCCCTTTTGGATGCATCTTTGGAAGTCTGACATTCAGATAAGTGGGGCATTATAGTTTTGTGTTTTGGCTAAAGGGGATGATGTCTGCAGCTGGGAATAAACAATCAGCAAACTCATGAATCATTCCCATCTCAGTTCATTGCAAGATAATGATATATGAGCTTAGAACCATTTGCCTTGATTATAGCTGTCACTAAAGGGAAATGTTGATTGAGGCTATAACCTTTCAAGAAAATATAAGGTGTACAAATTCAGAAACATATTTTCATTTACTTGTAGGCACTGATGACTTCAGTGAAGATAGAATTATTGTCTAATATTCACAAATCATTAACAACAGAGATATAATCAGCAATAGACATTTACATTTTAATTTTTCCATATTTAGTTTTAAATAGTCTTCAGTACTATGTGCAGGGGGGTCAAGCCATGGCAATTTATTTTTTCCTACTTTACTACTCTTCTGAGTGCAGATCTCTGTTTTATCTAGAATGCTACTCTTCCTTCATTGGCAATGGATGCAGTAGACCAAATAGCATTTTTTCATATTAATTCTCTATTTTCTCCAGATATCTGTTTATTTCCACTCTGTCACTATAGAACATTTTTTTTTCACGATGGAAAATGTGGCCCCCATAAGTTCTCAAATTCATGTACTACTTGTGCAGCCACCTAGAGAGAATTAATCAACTCTTGACCTCAGTCTCACATTTACAAGAACATATATGTCCACCTCTGGACCAATCAAACAAAATGTATATATCCACCTCTGTACCACGCTACTATTTCATGAATAGTGCTCATGGTGCATAGAAATGTTGCTTCTACTCAAATCATGTAGGAGTATTTGTGCTTGGAGGGGAGAAGGGAGGTTACCCAAAAGGAAAGCAGTTCCCCAGAAGTTGGTTTCTGCTATTTTCTATGTTGGCCTAATGGGCCTCATATTAACTTCTACTTTTAAAAGGCATCAAAATTACCTTTTGTAAGGTTTCACATGCCATTTGATCTTAATTAAAAATGAAGACAACTGTAACTAGAGAATAGTCTGCTGAGATCAGCCGGTCTCCGAAGGTCAAGGGTTGTATGTTTTCTCTCCTATGTGGAAGCTAGAGAGAAAATAGGAAACAAAAGGGATTTCAAATAAATGAGGAAAGAGACCAGTAGAATAGTAGAAGGGGATTAGGGGAGGAAGGGGGGAGAGGAGGACTGATGAAGGAAACAGTTCAAATAGTGCTATGTCCATGTGAAAAAGTATCACTGCCAATCTCACTAACAGGTAAAGGGAGGAGAGGAAGGGGGTGGGATTCAGAGGGGAACACATAAAGGGTTGTGTGCGAATATGTTTGCATCATATTGAATCTCACTCTGATGTATAATTACCATGCATCAATAAAAGTATATTAATTATAAAAAATAAAACCCTACAAATTCTCAGGGGAAAAATGTTGGTTCTAGAACCTGAGCCTGTGCTACCTAGTAATCATTGTTGGGAATTTTATTTTGTTTATTTGTCTTTTTATACTTTTATTGGTACATTATGGTCTCACATCATAATGCAGTTCATATTGATAGCATATGCATATGATACATGCATATTGCTCTTACAAAGCTTTCCACCAAAAAATAGTATCTTTCTTGCTTCTAGAAAGAGATAGTATCCCTAAAAATATAGAGAGACAGAACATGATAAAAGGGATACATCTACTAGGTTGACAGGAAAACTTGGTTAAGAGCAAAGTAAATAATCTTTAATCTCTTTTCTGATACGGAGCTGAATAACTATTAACTTTTTCTCTCAGTTGATTGAAAAAGGCCCTTGGTGGTGAATTGAGTGTGTGTTCAGGGTGGGTGCTTCCCACACTCCAAATGTCAGTTCCATCACTAAAGCATCCCAGCCATACAACAACCAATTCCAGAGAACCCCCAAACCTTCATGAAGTCAGTGGCAAGAAGAATTTCTTGGGAATGTATTTCTGGAAATTTATAGGCATTGTAAAATACTGGTGATTGGATATTTGAGACTGGGGCATATCTTACTGTTCTTTGATAGTTGTTGACTATTTTATGGGTTACACTATATATACTACTATGGTCACATTTATTCTTTCTCTTTCTATCATTTTTAAGACTTCCCACTTTAGACTCTGCATTTGCACCCATGATTGTGTAGTCTGTTATAAACATTCAACATACATTTACTAAATATGAATGTGTGTATCCCCAATGACAGAAAACATATCTTCAACTTTTTATATTTCCTGGATTTCTTAGCTTAATGCAGTGATTATTGGTGCATTGTAATTATACATCATAGTGATGCTCAAAGTCATACAAATGAACATGCACACAGGTCTTGGGGTGCTTCCCTTCAGACCCGCCTACTATCCATCCCTCTTGGTACATAATAGTGAGATTGGTAACGACACCTTCATACATGGGCAAAACATAACTTAAATTGTCTCTTTCATCAGTTCTTCCTTTTCCCCTCCCCACCTCTCTCCTCATATCCCCCTCTACTATTCTACTGTCACTCTCTTCAATTATCTAAAGTCCCTTTTGCTTCCTAGTTTCTCTCTAATTTCCACATATGAGAGAAAACATTCAACCCTTGACTAAGATTGGCTGGTCTCAGCAGAATATTCTCTAATTCCACCCGTTTTCCTGAAAATTGAATAACTTTGTTATTCTTTATGGCTGAGTAAAATTCCATTGTCTATGCACCCCATATTTTTGTTATCCATTCATCTGTTGACAGACAACTAGGTTAGTTCCATAATTTGGCTATTGTGAATTGTGCTGCTATTAACGTAGATATGTTAATGCAATGATTCTAAGAGATGTTAAATTAATACATGTGGATGCAGGAAGGGAATAAAAACTGACACATTTTAAAGTGTTTTTGAGGCTTTATTGGGGGGGACTAAAGATTCCTCAAAGAATTAGAACTAATCGTTAGAACTCAGACTACATCAGTTAAAGCACAGTAGAGTACTTGGTAAGCTGTGTGAGAATATAATTAGATTTTTTCAATTAAAGGAATAGCTTGACTTAGGCTACATTTTGTAAAACCACCATTGTGTAACCTTGTGTGTGCTTGTATTTTTTGTAAAGTTAACATTTCCTGGAAATTGTGAGTGCCAATCCCTTCCCAGGCATCCCCTTCAACCAATGATGTAAAGATTGTGAGGCTAAGTTCCCACCAATAGGAGCACAGCACAGAAGCCCCAAGCTGAAAATAAAATACCCAGCAGTTTTCTGCCATGTTGTTCTTGCCTACCTAATCTGACTGGTGACAGGATCCCTTTTTGCAGAAAGTAGAATTCGCCTTGCTGAGCTGCTTTTGAATATGTCGTCTTTTCTTACGATGCCATGGACATTTATTTCTAACAGCTATGAAGTGGTGGTACTCTTATCACGAAAGACGTGAATCACCTGACAGGCTCACCTGACAAAAATAGCGTGCATCTGGAGAGCCTTTACCAATTGCAAAGTACTTCATGTATAGTTTCCCAATTCTATTCTCCACAACCTCATGAGGATGGTATTTTTGTTATGTCCATTTAACAGATGAAGAAACAGGTTGAGAGAAGAAAATTGGTTCAAAGTCACATATTTAATAATTAAGTCAAGTTTTAAGCTCTAGTTTTCTGAATCCAAGTTTGAATTCCTTCTTCCACACTAAAGTAGATATTCCAGAGCAATAATCTGTTTTAAAGAGTAATAGTGCGTCTTGTTTATCCAAAGTGGAAGGAGAGAATCAGGCGCTCCATTCCTCGTTCAGCCAGGAACTCAACCAACCTAAGTTGGAGTTGTGTATAAATCATGGTTTGGGATCAAGATCTCTAGACAGAGCTCTGGCATTAAAGAGCTCAGGAGTGTAACAATGTGTGTCACTAACACAAATGACTTTGTAGGTATAGTTTTCAAAATGGATTTCTTCACCACATGAAACATGACTCAGCAAAATCTTTACCAGCAGAGCCGGGCGTGGTGGTGCACACTTGTAATCCCAGTACTTTGGGAGGCAGAGACCGGAGGATCCGGGTTCGCGGCCAGCCTCAGCTCTCTCTCTCTCTCTCTCTCTCTCTCTCTCTTTCTCTCTCTCTCCCTGTCTCTATCTCTCTCTCTCTACTTAGGCACTCTGCAACTTCGTGAGACCCGGTTTCAAAATAAAGTATAAAAAATAGGGCCGGGGGTATAGCGCGGAGGTAGAATGCCCCTGCGTTCAATCCCCCGTACCACAAAAAAAAAAATCTTTGCCACCAGGTGGACACACTCTATTGTCCAGCCTATAAGGGGTAAATACTTTAGCAATGGTCCAATAAATTAGCAATTCATTAAAGCCCCTCTTCCTTGTTTTTGTTTGTTTGTTTTTGGTACTGGGGATTGAACTCAGGGGCATTCTACCCCAGAACTACACCCCAGCCCCATTTTAATTTTTTTTTTTATTTTGAAACAGGGTCTCACTAAATCGCTAAGGCTAGCCTCAAACCTGTGATCCTCCTATCTCAATCTCCCAAGTACTGGGATAACAGGTGTGTGCCACCACATCCAGCCCCCCTTCCTTTTAACTGCTTAAAAGTTCTGGTATCAGAAATGCTTAGTAATTTGTCTAAGGACACATACTAGTTAGCAGCAGAACTAGCATTTCTGATCTCTCCATTAATTTTCTCATTTTTAAGGTCACATTTTCTACAGAACACATTTATTAATAATCAGAAAAATGAGTCAGATTTGAATGTAGAGCAAGCTTTTAAAATAAACTTTTTTACTGCTTTCCTTTCATTACCAATTTTTACCTTTTCCTTTCTTGATTTTCACTGAATATTGTCTTGGATTTAACCCCCATTCAGGATGGTTTTATCCTCAACATGGGCTTATTTAAAAGTTAGATACCATGGAACAGCTATCATTCAGTGCAGAAGCAAACTTGTTTTAGCTCTAGATGTGTAATTCATGTAGTCTTGGCTCTCCATGCAAATCATGGGAATGATTATATTGTCAGCCTTTGTTGATTTAGGATAGAATGGTTTTTAGGCAATATGATTTAGTCCTGTTACTCTTAGTCTTTTTCTCTCAACCATGCTGGGAGACAGAAGCATGGGGAAGTATTTATTCATTAAGTGAATAATTATTGAATGCCTATAATGTTTGGGGCATATTCTTCAAGACACAGAGGATACATCAATGAAAAAAGATTTCTTTCTCATGGAACTTTTGTTCTGGGTAAATTAGATTTTTTAAAAAGATGCATGCTTATGTATACAAGGGGTAGTAAATGCCATAGAAAAAAACAAAAGTAGGTAAGATTGGAGAGTAATGGGGTATTATAAAGGGTGGACATGGAGAACCTTTCTGAGAGCTATAAGAAGTTAGCATATGAGAGTAGTGTCCTTCCCTCCTCTCATCAGGCAAGCTCCCACTGAGTTTGCCTATTGAAGCAGATGAAATGAGTTCCAAGGTAGACGAACAAATGCTCTATGAACAAGTGATTAGAAATAAATTATTTCAGCTGGGCGTGATGGTGCACACCTATAATCCCAGTACTTGGGAGGCTGAGACAGGAGGATCCCAGGTTCAAGGTCAGCATGTGTCAACTTAATGAGACCTTATTTCAAAATAAATAATAAAATAGGGCTGGGGGTGTAGCTCAGAGGAAGAATGCCTCTGGGTTTAATTCCCAGCATCACGTGCGTGTGTGCATGTACACACACACACACACACACACACACACACACACACCTCAAAATAAGAAAGAAAGAGATAATGTAGGGAGCAGCAAGAAGAACCATAGGAAATACGGAATGTAATGTGCAAATATGCTGGTAAAAATTCTCTTGGTTGTATCAAGCTGCCCTTTCAGTTGGTCATGAAAGTTTCAGATTTAGAAATGATCTGATCCAGTCAGGCATGGTGGCACATGCCTGTAATCCTAGTACTTGGGAGACTGAGACAGGAGGATCACAGGTTCAAGGCCAGCTTCAGCAACTTAGCGAGATCTGTCAGCAACTTAATAAGACCCTGTTTCAAAATAAAATAGGGATGGGATGTAGCTTGGAGGTAGTTCAAACTCCTCCTCTGGTTCAAACTCCAATACCAAAAAAAAAAAAAAAAGTGATCCTTTCCTTGTTTGGGAAAAGAAAGTTTCTCTTTCATCTAAAGGTCTTGATTTTTGCTAGAGCAATGACCTAATTAAAATTGGATTTCGACATATAGACTATCTCTGAATATTCACTATCTCTAGGGTTCCTCTTGGAGATACTCATTACCCAATCTCAAAAAAAAACCTATTTGTCAAGACTAATGTGTCTTATCATTTGTCTCTGAAGCAAGTGGCTATACATATTTAATATTTTATACATTTTTATGTGGATGTAAACAGAGTTAGAACCAATCCATTTAGTATCCTTTTCTGCATGTTCTATCTGCCCAGCCAGGAGGATTTCCTTGCTTCTAGTCCAGTCCCACCTAACACTAATTTTATATCTTTTTGAGAATAAGGAGAAGTGTACACTGGGGGCACCTTGTGGCAGGAACTGGAAATAGTGATGTGTTTAAAGAAAGGAAAGGTTGGAGTTGGAAAGGGAAAGAGGGGTAGAAAGTTGAGGGCTACTGGAAGGGTGTGCACTTGGGGGCTGGGAATAGAGCTCATTATTTCAGCGGCTGTGCATTCAGTTGTTAAGTTGAACTGTGCAGAAGAGCTCAAACAAGCTTTAAGAACTTTTTTTTCCAACCAGGATGGAGTTGACTAGTCACAACTAGGGCATAATTGTGACATTTACACTGTCTTCTTGCCCCCTTTTCCTTTCCCCATTCTTTCATGTTTCCTGTTTTTATTCCAAGGTGACTGGTGCCTTTATGAGCAGCCCCTACTTCCTCCTGTGCTGCTCATTTCTTCCTTCCATCTTTCCTGATGAGCTTCCCTACACCCTCAATATAATCAGAAGCCTCCAAACTCCATTCCCAGCTGATCTGGCATATTGCATAATGCACAGAATTTCACAGACTCGATGCTTAAAATGTATTTTTGAATAAATGTGGTCATAGCTCAATATATAACCCCTACCAAACACTATGTATTTCATAAGGGCTTCTTAGAAACATGCTTTGCCATGAACTAATAGTGGTGACTTCAAGGTCCTTAGAGACATTGGGAAGAGATATATTTATGAAGCTGAGCTCTTGATGAAGTTCTTCTTTTATCCAATCAATTCCTTTGGGCAGAAATTCTGAAATGAGCAGCAAGATGGAAGGTCATCCTCTGCATATCTATTCAGAATCTGGCCCAGGTGTTGTATTAATAATCTCCCTTTCATTAACACTGTGCCCACATGAATACTTCTACGGCTGACCTTCTTGAATCAAGGAAGAGGATGGCATGAGGAGCGGGAAGCAGATATATGGTCTGAAGTCTCTAATTTACCTTCTGGTGTGGCCTCTTACCAGCAGTATGGTTTGGGGCAAGTCTCTTCGCTTTTTTCAGCTTCCATTTTCTCCTTATAAAATGACAACTGCATACCCTGACCTACCTACTGTGGATTTGAAGGACCATTTGCTGTAATGGACGTGAATGTTTTTCATAAACTGTGAAGTAAAGACAAAGATGTGAAGGCATATTTAATTCTAGCATTTAGATTGTTATTTCAAATGTCAGATTAGTGGCTTTCTGCCACACAAATTTTAACTGATTTGTTGATCTCTATCAGACATTAACAGCAGAATTGTCCTGAATTCACTTCCTCATGTGGTAGTGAGTGCCGGCTCTGTGGAAGGTCATGCGCTAAGTGCTATGTATAAATGGTGGGAAAACAAACAGACAGACAGACAAACACACTGTTCCTTCCTTGATGAATTTACAGAGGGAGAAAGATATTAAACAAATATGTGGATAATTATATAAATTTATAATCTAAAGCATGTTCATTGCTAGAAAGAGAAAAAGATGACTGTGATAGAGATATTAGGGGTGAGAGCCTAATGTGGAAGGAATGAGCTGCAGTGAGCCAGTCAGGATCCATGAAAGGATTCAAGCAGCACCCAGAATGAAGGAAACATAGAGAAAGACCAGGGTGGTGATGGGCAAGCTGAGTGAGGAAGTGCTGTGTGTGGGTCAAGTAGGGTGGAAGGAAGAGGTCACATGGTAGGGAGGTAGGGAGGGAGTAGGTTCATGTGAAGCCTTGTAAGCCATGGTTATGATGTTGAATCTTATTAGAAGTTAAACACAAAACCATGGAAAGAAATGGAAGGATGAGGCTGATCAAAGTGCTGGGTTCTATTAAAGAGGATTGGACTCATGATCTGGGTGCTCTATCCTCTAGGCTAGAGGCACACATATGCGGAAAGAGCTAGATTAGCTAAGAGTTGTTGTGGTCCAGGCACCAAACGAGGGTGATTGTGGCATCATCAAGTACTGTCCACCATACATTCCTACCCTCCTTTTTCTGGAGCACAGCAGGATTTCATCCTTTGGCTTATTTCAAGGGTAGGCATAAACCTTTCAACGCTTGTTCTGGTCCTTGAAACTATGAGAAAGAATTTGTGTCTTTTCTGGAGAGAAAGTTTAAGAACAAATGTGTGACTTTCTGTGCTCCCCATCTTCTGTCTCAATGTGAGTGAAAACACAAGTCTAAGGGGATGCTCGTTCAATGTGAGCCCTAGTAACTATGATTAATGGGAGTCCCCAAGCTGACCAACAGTGGACGTCCTGTACCATGGACAGTTGAGGTGCTTTGCTATGGCAGAGGAAATTGTCTTGGATGGAATATGCTTACACATAAGCATACTAATTAATTTTCAAATGCACTTTGCTTTTACAAATATGTTGATTCTATAATGATACTATAGTGAATGATACTAGAATTTTTCACTATCTATAGCAATTAGTATTTCTGAATCCTGTTGGTAGAATTATACCTCACCTTTGTTGTACCTGTTTTATGCCCTGATTCAGAACACTATTCTTGTGGCATTAATTAATTAAATACATCAGTACCCTGCTGTTATTAAAAAAGACACTTTTAGGACTTTTGTAATTGTTTTAGTTACCCCCTTTATCATAAACCCCCTTTATGAGTTACCCTCATTATCATTTATGCATCATGCAAAGCAGAGATAGAGTTGGAAAGGTAAACATGGAAAGTTTGAATTTCTATAATCTCTGGTTTGTTTTCACACTGGTGGTGAATTTGTATGAGTCTCTATATAAATATTGACTTGTAATATTATTTTCTATTCCTGTGCCAGTCCTATTCAACCTAGGCAAAAGGCATAATTTGGGGGACTCAAATCTCATATATCTTAGTTTCATGTGCTAATGCAGTATTTACATACATTCATTCATGTATATGTGTATATATATATGACTATTTGTCTCATATATATATATACACAACACACTGTGTGTGTGTGTGTGTGTGTGTGTGTGTGTGTGTGTGTGTGTACGTGTGTGTTTAGAAAATCCAAGTTGGCTCTTCCCTCTGCCACCTGCATACCTATTTCTTACACTCTTGCCCTGCTACAGGAGTATATTTAAAGCCCTGGCCCATTCCCTGGCAACCCGAGTTCTGGGGTTTACATGCTTCTATGCTGCAGCAAGAATGGGAAGAGTTAATTGCCTGCTTTATTTTGTTGGGAGAGGCAGCTTTCATTTCACATTGATTTTCTGCATTCTTTGTGCCAATTTGTGACAGCTTGTTTCGCAGCTCCACATTTGTTTAAAGCTCTGTAACAGGCTGATTCTATTTTTTCCACGCTGTTTTTTTTTCAACTTAGAAGAACATGGCTTTGCACGTGGTTGGGAACCCAGATAAGTCTCTCTCTCTCTCTGGAGACCATGATTGGCATCTCCCCCTGTTGTGCAGATGTGAAACGAGGAAAGCTAATTTTCCCATCGACTTTCTAGTTTCTATTACTCTCTGTCATTTTACATTGGTGCTCATTACAGCCATCTTCTTGCCAGATGGAAATCTGCCTACTCACTGGGTGTCTATTTTCTGCCACTCATGGATCATAACAATGTCAGACAATATGTCAGTAAACTCCTTCAATACTCTTTTTTGCATTGGATAGTTTGGTGACATTATGTAAAATGCTTGGTATCGGCAAGTAACTACTTTCATGCCACACAGGACCAAAGGAAAAGTAAGGCCAGAAAGGACAGCTTCCTTAAATAAAGTTGCTCCATGATATAAGAAGTGATGAACAGTGTTGGCAACATAAATACATCAGTCCATAGCCATAGTTGTTTTCTGAAAACTGGACTGAATGTGACCAATGACCACTGTGAACAACTAAAGTATTGCTATGTGCCCAACGAACACTAGACTTTCCTATTCTTGGTGAATTGACAAGTCATAGCTGGGAACCAGACTTGGCTTAAACCAGTGGTTCTCAAACTGTGGCCCTGGATCAGAAGCAACCATATCACCTGGGAACCTGTTATAAATGCAAGTTCTCAGGCCACACCCTGGTCTTACTGAATCAGAAACTCTGGGGGTGGCTTCAGCAATCTGCATTTTTAAAAAGCTCTGTAGGTAATTCTGTTGCCCACTAAAGTTTGAGAAGCACTGCAGAACTAAACAATAATGGGAGTGTTATTTAATTGGGTTGATAACCCAGATAGTTGTTTCAATATCTATTTCCTTTTTCATATATATGATGAAGAGGTGATGTTTTTGTGCCTGATATATTGAACAAATAATTGATGTTATATAATAAAAATGCAGCTTATTTTTGTTTTCCAAACTTCCTTAAAATGTATCATCTGAATAAGGGGTCTTTGGCTTATGGGCAAGATCCTAGAGACCCTCCCAGGGCATTCTGAGGCAATATAGAAGTCTATGACACTTTAAGGCCAAATAGGTCTCAACACAGTTGTTAGGTCCTTTCTTCAAACCTAACTGGGCTGGCTGCATGTGGGAACCTACAGCGGTTTTTATGCTTCTCACACATGCTCTGCCTACTCAGTACTTGCATTTCTTGCTTACACCATTTCATTCTGGCAATTCCCTCCACCATAATCTCCCTGTTGGAGTTCCATCATCTTCCCAGTTAGTCATTTTGGGCAGCATTTAAGCAGTTCCAGACTGATTCTCTCTCTTCCCAACATGGTGCTAATCTGAATCATAGGGAGTCCTGAAGCATCTTTGCCTAACTGGTGTGGTCAAGGGGACTGGCAGCAATGCAGCGAACATTCTCTGGGCTCTGCTGCCCAGGATGTCTGTCCACCTCCCCCTCAGCCTCTTAGGCATTGGCAAACTCTGGTCCACGAGCCACCTATGGCCTGTTGCCTGCTTTTATGAATAAAGTTTCATTGGAACACAGCCATATCGAGTAGACAATGTATAGTGTATGGATGCTTTGACATTATAGTGAGCAAGAGATTGCACAGCCTAAAATAATTGCTGTTTGTCTCTTTGCAGAGAAAGTTTTCTAACCTTCCTCTAGATGTTGAGGGTTGGTGTGATGTGGTAGAATGGGGTGCACAAAGGGGGGGAGAAAGAGGTCCACTTTGCCTCCCCAATTCCAGGGATTAATGTAGCCCTCTTACTCTCCTTAAAGTACCCCCACCCCTCACTTTTAAGGAAAGAAGGTAGCCACATGGCAGCAGTTCTAGCCAAGAAATCCCTGTACAAATCCTCTCCTTACTATCCAGCTCTTGACACCTGTCCATGTGTCATAGCTGGCCTTGGCCACCCCTTGTGAAAACACACAATTTTGGTTCACTACCTCATTTTGGTGTCTAATATCTATCACATTAGGTCCCTGGCCAAAACCCATGATTTGTACTCAATGACATTAGTGTTTAGATAGTGAAGTAAGTCTCAGATGCTGTGCCTGGCTTTTGACTGGGGGAGAGGTAGGGCAACTATCAATGGATTGAATCAATGCTTAGCTGATTATCTTCTTACTTAGATGATAATTGGAAGTCAGTGGCTCGATTTAAAGAGACAAGCACACAAGCTTTCTAAGGTCGTCTGCAGGTAACTTGCTCAAGTGGCGTACTTTAGTCACTTCTCAAGTCCACGTCAGGCCTTGAAATCAAACCTAAACTACAACATGACCAATCAAAAGATCCAAGCACTGCTCTGCCTCCTCCAAGTGGGCTCAAGATAGGTCTCCGGCTGATGTGTATTTTGATGTGTCAGAGAACAATCATCTGTCTTCCAATCTTTGAGAAGTAAACTGACCTGTAATCTGCCACTCAAGTATTTCATTCATTATTTGAATATGCTTTTTTGAGCATTGTTGGATTTACTTTATAGAAGTATTTGTCCTGTATTATTTCGGAAATGATGAAGACACAGGCTTATTTTCAACCAAAAAGAATCTACCCTTATGCTGATAGGGAGAACATGTCTCAAATCCCCCTTGAGATGATCCAAAAACAAAATTTTAAAATAAAATGACCATGTTGGGTAGAACATATCACATAAAGTCTTAAATCCCAGTCCTCGCTCTAGCAACTAGCTGCATCACGATGTAGGTGGACTGGTTTGATGAGCAAATAGTAATCAAAATATCTGAATCTTAGCCAGTCATCACAGTGCACTTGTAATTCTAGTACTTGGAAGACTGAGACAGGAGGATCACAGGTTTGAGATCAGCCTCAGCAACTTAGCCAGAGCCTGTTTCAAAATAAAAAGGGCTGGGGATTAAGCTTGGAGGCTGAATGGCCCTGGGTTCAATCCCCAGTACAAAAAAAAAAAAAAAACTGAACCCTGAAACTGTGGTTTTATTTTGTTTTTGTTTTTGTCTTTGCAAAATCAAAACCAAGGGACTATGTGTTAAATTTACTGCCTTACCAGAAATGGAAGCTTTTGATTTTCCTGTAGTGATTAGGTATTTTGTTAATTTGTAGTCTTAAAAATATCCAATAATGGTGCCCATCACTGTTTTGCATGTTTAGCAATGGAACGGTAGTAACAATATCTGGTAGTAAAAAGAACAATTGCCTCCATCTGTCACTATTCCACATATTTTAACATCTTTATCAAATGTTTCTTTTCCTCAATCTTCTTATATCTCTGTCCAGTCTGATTTATTTCAGGTCAACATGATTATGAGCTCATGCTAATTTACATAGTTAGAGCACAGAGCACATTGTTAAAAGAAAGTGAAGTTTTTCTTTACTTCACTGTTAATTCCCCACTAAGCCCTTTCAGCAGGAGCTCTAGAAATATTAGTTCTCTAATATTTAGTTCTCCC
The DNA here is from genome assembly GCA_004027185.1 of Glis glis. Taxonomy (NCBI): domain Eukaryota; kingdom Metazoa; phylum Chordata; class Mammalia; order Rodentia; family Gliridae; genus Glis; species Glis glis. The sequence continues at coordinate 6,411 of PVJS01011352.1, read as the reverse complement.
AAGTTGTTTTTAAATTTTATTCACAACTTTTGAAGTTTGGATAGATGTAAAAAGGCTTTTTTTCTATAAAAGGTTTAGAGTGTTTATACAAACAAACTTCTGATATAAATACTTTTGAATATATTACACACATGTACACATCCACACTCATGAACACATGTATATAAATTCACCACACAGGGGACTCTGGTACAGATTTTCCTGTTTTAACTATGTATTTGCAATACTTTTTCAGAATATTTTTATTTCTTCAAATTTTTGGAAATTTCTGCAATATAAACAACCACATATGTTGTTATTATATTTCAGTAATTACTTTCATTTATATCCCATATACAATAACTTTTAAGACTTCTGCTGCAAGGTAAAATAAGAGAGTCCCAACTGGTCCTTGTGCTTCAAAATCTCCAAAGCAAATTTCTACTCTAAGAACCACAGCAAAATGGCACCACATTTGCTAATATAAAAGAACATAGTGCTGATTTGTGTTCTCTTGAGGCAAATGTTGACCGAGCTCTTACTATGTGTGAAGCACGATTCTTGATGCTAGGGGGAATCTGCAGATTAAAGAGATACTATAGCTCTGCATATTCAGCCTTAGGAACACTCATGACCTAGATGTATTGTTTTACACGGGTTATCTAGCACATAAGATAATTCACATGAAATTATGTTTTGCTCCCAAGTTATCTAGGTCATTTCTATCTGCTTCATTCTCTGAATTATAAATAGTCCACCATTAACTGGGAGCCTTTTTCTTCTGGAATTTTTTTTTCTTTTCCTTTCTCTTTCTTTTCTTCTTCCTTCCTTCCTCCCTTCCCTTCCCTTCCCTTCCCTTCCCTTCCCTTCCCTTCCCTTTCCTCCTTCCTTCCTTCCTCCCTCCCTCCCTTCCTTCCTTCCTTCCTTCCTTCCTTCCTTCCTTCCTTCCTTTGGAATCTAGTACTTGTGCCAAATAAGAACAAGAACATTACTTTTTTCAAAAATATAGACAGTAATGAGACCTCTCTGGCTTTTGTAATTTATTGTTTCTGTTCATTCCTAAATAACATTAGTTTTTCATAAGAAAAGTGACTGGGCTTATTTTTTCTGCTGCCATATCAATTATGGATATATTTTTGAAGTACAACCATTCTAATAGCTAATGAAGATATATGAACATTTTCTTCATTCTAGAAATCTGATTGAAATGTTAACATATATTTCATTGATAGCCAGTCCAGTCTATGAGATATATTCACTATAACCTTCACTACTCTGATTGATAAATCAGATGAACAAATAGAATTTTTTTGCGGTAGCGGGGATTGAACGCAGGGGCGTTCTACCTCCAAGCTACGCCCCCAGCCCTATTTTTTATACTTTATTTTGAAACCGGGTCTCACGAAGTTGCAGAGGGCCTCACTGAGGAGAGAGAGAGAGAGAGAGAGAGCTGAGGCTGGCTGCGAACCCGGATCCTCCAGTCTCCGCCTCCCAAAGTACTGGGATTACAAGCGTGCGCCACCACGCCTGGCTCAACAAATAGAATTTCATACATAGAAGTGAGTTTCTCATGAATATAGCAATAATCATTATGCTCTTCTTACACTCATCTCAATTCCTCCCCCTAGCCCTTCTTCTAGAAGCAAAATACTAGGGCAGCTCTATCTTTTCTAGATTTCAACACGAGAAAGGATTTAAGATTGATCCTACCTACCTCGGATAGCAGAGAAAATAAGAAATTTGGAGTGCTACCACTTCCTTTGAGAATCCATAAATTTGAATTCAAATCCTCACTTGTTTCAAATTAGCCTTTAACTTCTGCTCCCATCTTCCATATTCACGAGCCCATAGTCATGAAGCAGACATAAAGCTATGGTCTCAGTGGCTTTTTACTTTCCATATTTTTATTTCCTAAATATAAAGATTGCTTTCTGTGCATGATACAAATTAATCCTCAGTTTACAATAAGCAGGGTTTCAGTTCTCTTTCAAGTAGGGAAAACTTTGAAGGGGTTGAGTTTGGCTCAACTGGAATAGAGTTCTCAGGATGAAGAGGACGTCTAGGCAGCTTCCCTGAGTGAAACCCACATGGGTATGATGCCTCTACTGACCTGGGACAAGCGAGGGATTCAGAGCCTGCGGGATGAAAGAGGTGGACAGTGGGCACTCCACCAGCCCACTGGACTGAGTTTTAAAGCACAGAACTTCTATCAGAACCTCTTATTCAGGACAGAACTGCAGGGACCCTCCCACCACATGAACTCTCATGCATGTGCCAACATTTGTTTAGTTTTATTATTGGTCACAGAGAATCGGGATGATCGGGATGTGAGAACACAAATATGAATTGCATTATATTATAGTATGATTTATAATGTGAAAGTAGCCATAGAAATCATTCAACATCTTTTATATGCTGGGCACTGGTTTAGGTGCTGGGGCTTCATTGAGGGAGGCAGATAAGGTCCTACCTATGCAGATATTTCTTTCTGTTTTGTGGTAGTGCAGATTGAGCTCTGGGACCCTCTACCTCTGAGTTACACCCGCAGCCCATTTTATTTTGAAATAAAATGGGTTCTGCTAAGTTTCTGAGGGTCTTGTTAAGTTCTGAGGCTGGGTCTCAAACCTGTGATCCTCCCATCTCAGCCTCCCAAGCACTGGGATTACAGACTTGTTTAACCATGTCTGGCTATAGGGCACTTATGTTTGAAGAAAGGTAGGCAAACAATCAAAAAAGTCAAGAAAATATTAAATATTCATAAATGCTACAATGGAAATAAGATCACATGATGGTAATTAGGTAGCCATTTTAGAAAAGACTTCTCCAAGAAGGAGGCATGTGCATTGAGACCTGACAGAGGTGAAGCTATGTGGGAAGAGCATTTTCCAGGCAGAGGGGTCAACAAGTACAAAGTCCTAAGCTGCGAAAAAGCTTTATGTGTTTAGGAACAGAGAAAAGGCCAGAGTGATTGGGGTAGAGTGGGGAGAGGAGTGTAGTTGGCAGAAGGTTGGAAAGGAAGGCAGGACCAGTTAAGAGAGACCTTGTAAGCCAAGGTAAGGATCAAGTTTGAATTCCTCCTTCAAAAAAACAAAAAGGGTTCTGGGTCTTGGTGGTACAAGTTTGTAATCCCTAACTGGAGAGTCTGAGACAGGACAATAGCAGGTTCGAGGCCAGCTTCAGCAATTTACAGATACCCTGTTTCAAAATAAAAGTAAAAAGGATGGGGTTTAACAGAGGTAAATGCCCCTGGGTGCACCCCCTAAAAAAGAAAAATAAAAAAGTTGAAGCTCAGAGAGGCAAAACATTTTAAAAATGGTGGCTAATGGCAGCTAAAATCACTGTGCTGACCTCTACATCCTTTGTAATGACATTCCTATTGAGGGTGGGAGTCAGTTAAACTCTTATCTATTATATTGATTTTAATATCCCAGTGGGGGTTACAGAACCAATCACATGAGATTATTAGCAGAAATACTGATCAGACATAGAAGAAGTAAGAGTATTCCCAGGGATGGAGGCAACACTGGCAACCTGCATCTGCCTTTAATTCCAGGTGGTGTCAAGTTATACATATTTCTTCACACATTGGACTGAAATACACACAGAACCCACAAACACAAACAGGCACACACACCAATGTGTATAAAAGGAGTAAAATCATTCAGTTTGCTTCCATGTAACTCTGACATAGCTGGATGAATGGATATTTGCAATATTCGATATTTGCAATATTAGTGTCACTTTGGAACAACAACAAAGCATCCATCCATCCATTTTCTCACTTGTGGACATTTATTAATAAATAATCTCTGATTCTAATAGTGCCCTCTTCCTTCATCTTGAAGAACTTCCTCTAGCATTTCTTGTATGATATGCCTAGTGGTGTTAAATGCCCTCAGCTTTTGTTTTTCTGATTCTTTATCCCTCCTTCATTTTCTTTCTTTTTTTTTTTTTGCGGTACCAGGGATTGAACCCAGGGGTGTTCTACCTCCGCGCTACACCCCCAGCCCTATTTTTTATACTTTATTTTGAAACCGGGTCTCACGAAGTTGCGGAGGGCCTCACTAAGTAGAGACAGAGAGAGAGAGAGAGAGAGAGAGAGAGAGAGAGAGAGAGCTGAAGCTGGCCGCAAACCCCGATCCTCCGGTCTCCGCCTCCCAAAGTACTGGGATTACAAGCGTGCGCCACCACGCCCGGCCCTCCTTCATTTTCAAAAGACAGGATTGCTGAGTACAGTATTCTTGGTTGACAGTTTTTTTTTCTTTCAAGATTTTGAATATATCAGCCCACAGCCTTCTGTGTTCTCACCACAGAGAAAGCATAAGTATGTGAGGTGACGGACATGTTAGTTAGCCAATTTGATCATTCTACAATGTACACATGTACTGAAACATTACATCGTACCCCATATGATTTGTTAATTAAAATAAAATTTAAAAAGAAATAACTTCCATATAAAACATATTGCTAGGCATAGTAATTCTCCAGAGCTTCATAAGAACCATCATTGCTATTTAGATTTTAAATTTTTTTTTTTTTTTTGCGGTACCGGGAATTGAACCCAGGGGCATTCTACCTCCGCGCTACACCCCCAGCCCTATTTTTTTTATACTTTATTTTGAAACCAGGTCTCACGAAGTTGCAGAGGGCCTCACTAGGTAGAGAGAGAGAGAGAGAGACAGGGAGAGAGAGAGAGCTGAGGCTGGCCGCGAACCCGGATCCTCTGGTCTCCGCCTCCCAAAGTACTGGGATTACAAGCGTGCACCACCACGCTCGGCTAGATTTTAAATTTGAGTATCACACATGTGAAAAGAAGTCCAGTGAGGTGAAGTGAATTACTTAAGTTAACACAGCTGATATGTAAGTGAAGTGGGGGTGTGGATCTATGCACATCTAATTCATTCTGTTCACTTAGCAAATATTTGTGGAGCACTTATATCCAAGAGCTGTATGAAGTGAGACAACGGACACGGTGCCATTGTGAAGCTTGCTGTCTCTGCCAGCAAATCTTCCAGCTATTCAGAGATAGAGCAAAGAAAGGAGGAAGAGGGACAGATTCTCTCATTCATATTTTGGAATAACAGTCAAGTTGGTGCATAAACCAAGATCCTCTGGCATTAGTGGCACCCAAGGCTGTTACTCCTCTTCTGCCAATTGAATAATGACAATGTTATCTGTTCATTGGCTTTAGAGAAGGCTTTTCTGGACTGACTGATTGTCGCACAGTTGCATCTGGGGCAGGAAGATACTTGGTCTCTCCTTCACTACCTCCCAGTAGGTGGCCAGGTAAACAATGACTGTTTCTTTTGTGTGAAGACAATGGCTAGCATGGCTCTTTTATACCATTTGTAGACCTAGCTTTCTGCCTTCTGTCCACTAAGGCCATATGACTGACTACAAATGGGTGAGAGACTCGTGCAATTTAGTAAAAAGGAAGAATGTAACTCTTAGCATCAGATTGATCTGAGATGAAGTCTTTGGAGATGAAATTAAGATGTCAGTAGAACTAATTCTTTCTGGAGGCTCTAGAGAAGAATATTTTTCTTACCTCTTTCCAGTAACTTGGCTCCTGAATTTATCATTCCAGTCTCTACCTTCATGGTCAAATAGCCATCTCCTCTCTGATCTTTGATCCTCCTGCCTCCCTCTTATAAAAGACCTTGTGATTATATTGGACACATCTGAACAATCTCAGACAATCTCTTCACCTCAAGATTCCTTATCACTTTTGAGAAGTTCTTTTTACCATGTGTTATGAGTTAAATTGTTTCTGCCAAAAAGATGTTGAGATCCTAACTACTGGTGAATGTGACCTTTTTTTAGAAATAGGGCCTTTGTAGATGTGATCAAGTTACAACTAGATCCTACTGGATGGCCCTAATTCAATGACCAGTGTCCTAATAAGAAAAGGGAGATTTGGTCACTGGCACACAAAAAGGATAACACCATGTGAAGACACACAGAAGTGACATAAAGGGAGACAGCTGCATGACAATGGAGGACGAGATCGGGGTGATGTGTCTACAAGTCAAGGAAGGCCAGGGATTGTCACCAACCACCAGAAGCTAAAAGAGAGGCATGGAACAGATTTTCCTTCTGAGGCTCAGAAAAGGAACCATCCTGACACACCTTAATTTTGGATTTCGGGCCTCTAGAACTGAGAGAATAAATTTGTATTGTCTTAAGCTACTTGTTTTGTTTTGTTTGGTACTTTGTTTTGGTGGCCCTAGGAAACTAATATACCTTGTTTTTTTTTTTTTTTATTGGTGCATTGTAATTATACATTTAATAGGTGTTAGGCTATAAGAGTCATACATGCACACATTGCCCGATTTGCCCTCCCTCAAATCCCACCCCGTTCCCTCCCCGTTCCCTCCCTTTAGTGCTTTGCACAGTGATTTGAGTTTTATAAGTTTGGATGTATACCTCCTG